>VJMY01000468.1:0-60540 GCA_009869795.1 Neelides sp. FZ-2019 | reverse complement strand
ATATCCCTCTTTAAGAGGAAATTAACTAGAATATTCCAAGTATTTTATTTTGAGAGTTAAAAATTCGCAAAGTATGGGACATATTTCGCGGCAACCCTGTATAGTCTCGCTTTTCTTTGTCAAACGATTGCAATGAATGGCAAAAACCTTATTTTAATTGGCTTCTTTCTTTGATGTTTCACAATTCACAAGTGAATAATGAAAATGTATTTGTATTAAAATTTATATTAAGTTATTGAATCATCAAATTGTTCACCTAATTCACCAAAATGTTCAAAAACATTTGGAGTTAAAGACACCTCAGGAATCTACGTCTTTCGCGCATTCTCAAAATTCTTATAAAAATGATTTATTTTGTATTTAATATAAAACGGGTTAAATTAAAGAGTCCAAGTTTTCACTTTAATTCTAAAGCAGTGTCTTGATTGACTGACACTTTAGATAAAATAACTTTTTACGGAAATCTCCAAAAGTATACACAAGTAGGTAAACCTTTATTATAGAATACTACAGAGTGGAGGGGAGTTAAAATGGGCTTCTTGTTTGCTAGAGATTATTCAAAAATCTAACACTTGCACTTTATTACTCACTCGATGCCATTTCTCTAGGTCCATGCTAATGCACTCATAAAATTCATATTTAAGTATATAAAATATGTGATACCTCCTGTATAAAAAGCATACATTTTCTTATTTCTGGTGAATCGTGTTTTCTCAGTTTAAGCAAGCTATTTAGGTATTTCAGATAGGGTTTGAGTTTAGGTAGGAAATATCTTATGGGTTGGTTCAAAGCTTAATGGATTGTTAAATTTTTATAGCTGAAGTCGAGTCTACCAGTGTTTCAATGGGTGACATTTGGAGAGGTGATTAATATATTTTTACAAATATATAAAAAATATTTTAATATTATATTTATAATAAAAATAAAAATTTTTTAAATGTAATAAATATGTAATTATAATGAATTACTAGTCTACTGATAAAATAAATTTTATTAAATTTGTTTTCTAATTTTAATAATCTTATTCGTATATAAACTTTAATATATAATAAATGATTTTACAGTTGGATTTAAGAATGCGCTTCCATTCATCGGATTTGGATTTCTAGATAATCTCATCATGATTCTTGCTGTAAGTGTAAAACATTAATTACAAAATTATCAAATCGTATCAGTGAAAGTGAGATTATGCATGGATAACTCACCTGTTTTGAAATTTGGAATTAAAAGGACCGAATAAGGCAATTTGAAAACATGAAATTTGATTCCTTTCGATCCCTCCATCAATATAAAGTAGAAAATGCAAGAATATGCGTATGCGGGCATTGAGATTTAAAGTTTATTTGCCCAAGTCCTAGTTTGTCTTATATCCAAATCGTTTTATTTACATTCGTATTTGCATAAGCACCACATGGGAAAAAGAAACCAATTGATTTCAAATTGGAACCCTTTCAACTTGTTAATATACAAAAATTAAGAATCGATAAAGAAGGAACATGAGTTGACGGAATCGGGTGAAAATTTATTCAACCATGTAGTTTTCTTTCTTGGAAAGAGCTAACGTCTACGCAATCAGAAAAGAATTTCAATGGTTAATTTTGCTTGCTCAACCCACCACCTGCAATTCGCATTGATTTTTCCCAAGCCAAGAGAAAGTGATAAATCTCCCCGTGACAAAGCTTTTCTAAAAATCCTAAAAATGCCAAATAAATTTCATTCATATAATCTCTTTTGCGCTTAATGTTAGAGAAATCCCTTTGACTTTTGACGTGAGCTTCTATGTTTTTTATAACTTACATAATACTTATAAAAATATTTTGAAAACATAAAAGGAGTTGCAGGTATAAAATATTTGATTTTCCTCATGTTTTCGTGTTTAACTTACTTTTATTTAAGCCGAAGATTTTGTCTAACTCCTTCAATGCACAAATTCAATGTTAGAAAAATATCAGAATCTAAAAAATCAAAGCGGATTTACCAGCCTGTATCGAAATAGAAAATAAATCGCATACTTAGAAATGAATAATAAATATCTAGAGAGTTATCTGAATTGCAAAGAAGTAAAAGCCAGCAAATGTGCTGTGAGAGTGAGAGAAAGGAAATTGGAATAAAAGAAAATGCTTAAAATAAAACACAAAATGAAACTATATCTCTTTCTGGGACTTAATAGACCTCATGGTTGAGGCAGAGTAAATTACTCCTGTATTCTTTAATAATGTGTCTCATGGGCGAGGGGGAAGTTTTAATTTGAAGTAGTAATATAAATTTGTGGGTTTCAGGGAGACTACATAGATCTCACGATTGGGATGACGCTGGGAATTTCCACCATGGCAGCTGCGGCTTTAGGAAACACGATTAGTGACGTTGCTGGAATAGCCTCAGCTTGGTACGTCGAGTTTTTTGCTGGGAAGTTAGGACTCAAAGAGCCGAACCTCAGCGTGGCCCAAATGGCAACTCTCTCTGTTCGCTGGGCCTCAAATATTGGACGAGCCATTGGAGTTGTGATCGGATGTCTTCTCGGAATGATTCCACTTATGTTCCTTAATCATGCTGACGAAAAGAAGGAAGAGAGAAAGGAGAAGAGAAAAGAGGCGAGCCAACCAAATGAAAAATGAAAATTTCCGAGAAAACAAACTGCCCATCACACTTCCTCAATTGTCAATAATATCTAGAATAGAAGAGTTATAAACACTTAAAAATTTAAATGGATTATCAACAAATTTTAAGTAGTCAAAGACAAGACAATTTTTTATATTAATTCAATAATAATGCATGTTCGATTGATTTTAAATTCAACTTTTAAAAGAAGTCAAAATCAAAAAGTCAGTAATTTGTTATTTCTTCATGTACAGACCTTTGACTGTTTTACCTTCAAGACAAAAGAATGATAATGTTTTATGGATAATGTTCTTACAAAAATACAACTATTAAAATTAAGTATTAATAGTCGTTTAAATATTTCAGTAAACCTGGCCATACTGGCTACGTATACCTTTTTATTCACCTAATAATATATCACCGTTATCTAACTTTAAATCATTTTTATACATTTTAATTTTTTTGACGTGCATTGTAATATTTTATTGCCTTTTGTTTTTATTCGGATTATGAATTTACTTACCAACTTATTTATTACTCAACACAATGACTCGTAAATATCTGTGCCTCCTATATAAACTGTACCTTATCATCCTAAGTGTATTAGACATTGATATTCTTCAAGAATAATATATAACGTATTATAGTTAATAGAGTTACCATTAGAAGTAGACTGAACATTGATCATGAGCCTATAAGCGAATGACGAGTATATTTTAATCTGTATCGGTATTATCGGAAAAATTCTACAATTTCATTATCTTATACATAAGTAATATGTAGTTGTAAATAAATATTAAAAGTAATCACCAATTACGAGTCGTGTTTATTATAATCATTTCTTGTTACAAAATCAAAAATGAAATATTTTAGGTAAACTTTATAATTTATTATTTTAAACTCATTAATTAATAGAAATAATGTTTAGCCTTTTAGAATCATATAAAAAGCCTAATTTGGTGAATACTCTCTATGGCTGAGACTTGTGCCGATTTCCTGAGTCCTCACTCCTCCTACTTTATCAGTCTTTCATTGCTATGATTGATACTTTTAATATGTTTAGCAGGTACATATTGCTATCAAGTATAATGAATTGATAGAAAGACTTCCAAAGAAGTTGTGTGTTTGCTCATGAAAATCGGCACAAGTCTCAGACATAGAGAGTAGGCATGTGATTCATGAACCAAAGATTTTTAAATTATAGCTTTGTTTTAAACCATAGACGACTATACTAATTCTTGTGTATTTATTTACTAATACCAATATGTGCATCATTTTTTATTATATTCCTCATTAAAATACAATTATTATATGGAATATACAATTAACCCATTGAGCCATCCATTTTATTCGCGACCAATAAGACATTTTAAATCGAGAAATCTGGAAAGTTGGTGTTGATGTAATCATAAGTCAATGTTGTTCTGTCGTGTTGTTATTTACATTTGATTTAATATAAATGACAAGTCATTCGTTGTATTTAAAATTGTTTAGAAAATAAATTATGATGTGTAACCAAAAAATATCAGTTATTTTATCCAATGGGTCATATTGCATATTCCATCTCTTTTAATCAATTACTAGTTTCATTATATTCTATAATGTATAAACGTAATAGTAAATATGTATAGATTTGTTAATTTGGAATAATAATAATTGTGATAAAAGGTATTTTAGACTTTATAAGACTTTCAAAGACAAAAGACAACTCAAAGTATAAAAGTGAGTAGCAAATGAATAAATGTGAGTCCACAAGCATGAGTCTAACTTAATAAATTCATGGAATTCAAAAGCTGATAAGGAGGCGTTTTTTAATCCATAGAACAACGCTCGAGGGACGCTGATAAGCTGGCGAAGTTGCCAATTTCCGAAGTGTTGCGATTTATAAAGTGTTTCGAATTACAAATTTCACTTACTTATTACGAGTACTTATTTGAATTATCTTCAAAATTATAATGATTTTATCTCGATAAAATCATAGTAATTTTGCTGCTGGAGAACTGGGGATATTGATGTCTTTTCTCATATATCATATTATAGCTCTAAAAACAGCACCTGGAAGGATTGCATTCCCGGTATTGTCAATACCGCTACTAAAATAGAGAAGTGAGAAGGAAGAGAGAATCAGATCAGAAGTTTAGATTTAATTGTTGATGATTATACTGATTTGATTAATAGATTTGAGTCATATAATCTAAACATTTTAAAGGGATTATTCAAAAAACATTTAAGTATTTTATTAAATTTGGGAGCAGTCTCAATGTCGGAGAATTCAACATCCCAAGTCCAAGTAATAGATTTTGTTAAAATTGTCAGTAATCATCTTAAACGCATAAAGTATTAAATTCTAAAGATTTATTGTGTTATAATCATTTAATAATGCATCTTTTAAATATTGAACTCGTTCAAATTCTTGATGCACAAAAAGATATGTAATATTTCAAAAAAATTATAGCTTACAACTTTTTATTTAGACTTTGCAATCCTCGGCGATTATAATTTTTCATCCTGGTTCAAGAAATCTTCGTTTTGGAAGAGCATCAGATGGAAACCCTGAGACGATTTTGCATGCAATCGGGAGACGAAGAATAAAACAGGATGACCCGTCACTTATTCACAAAGACACTCTCATCCCATTGGGTGGGAGAAAGCCAGGTTGGAAATCTCCTCCAGAAGTTGAATCAGCCAGACTCCAATTATGTCATACGCTTCAAACATCCCCAAAGACCGACGGTGGTCCTAGATACGTTACACCAACCCAGCAAATTGCTGCTTTCAACAAACGATCAAAACCAGAAGTCATTCAAGGGCAAAATGGAAAGCAATGGGAAGCATTTAATGGAGTTGACAAAGTGATCGGAGATGATGTTCTCAAAATTGATCCCGACGGAGAATTTAATATTCACTTTCCCTGGAGAAGAGGACAGTTGAATATCCATAAAGGCGTTGGTGGGTCAATGTCCTCAGTATTTACAGATTTAGAAGATATTTGGAGTTATTGCATTGCCCAAAGATTAGAAATACCAATTAAAGATCTTAAGGTAAATTGAATGCCATTTATGTATTTGATTATAAAAATTATATTTTATTTTCTCATTAATATAATATTTGAAAATTGTTTTTGTTTAGCATTATCGTGCGGTTGTGATTATCCCTACAATATTTGATCGACTTCATGCAAAGGAAATGATGAATCTCATCATTAACAGATTGGGATTTGGTGGAGGCTTTTTGATTCAAGATCACGTTTGTGCTACATTTGGGGCAGGTCTCGCTTGTGCAACTGTAGTGGATGTAGGAGACCAAAAAATTTCAGTTTCATGTGTAGAAGATGGAATATCATATCCACTTTCAAGAGTAAGTGAATTAAAGTATCATTTATGTAATTTTTTATTGATTTATTAAAGAGTTTTTAAACTAATTTGCTTTTTTGTTGAATATTATAGATTGAACTAAAATATGGAGGTGGAGATTTAACTCTAGCTTTTTGGAGTCTTCTCAGTCAATCAGCAGTTCCATTTAAAATTGACTTGAATGTTTTGTGGGACGTGGATTTCCTCTCTCAGATGAAAGAGAAATTTTGTCATTTTGATCTCAACCGGTGTGGTCCTGAAGAACAGACGATTCTTTGGGAAAAACCGAATAGTCCATTTTTAAATTTTAATGTTCTTCTTGCTGACGAACTTCTCATTGTTCCTCTCTCATATTTTAACCCTGATCTTCTCAAAGGATCCATTGGATCAAAAGCAGTCGTTCTACATAAACAACAAACAACCATATCAGATGATCCATTTGATTCAATTTTTATATCGGAAACTTCGGTTCGTCTAATTTCTTAAGTTATATTTTTATTATATTTTTCAGATTCGTATTTATAAAATATTTTTTAAAATATTTATTTTATAGTTATTCCTTGATATATTATATTATTCTCAATTTAAAGAGACGAGGCCTCAAAGAAGCCGAAGGAGATGGTGAGGAAGAATTTATTGATGAATCCAAAGATAATGAAAATACATCACCCGAAAAATGTCCCAAAATTACTGACTCAACTTCTGATTCACTCTTAGGACTTGAACAAGCTATATTGCAAAGTATTGATTCATCAAGTAAGATTTTTTTTTAAATTTTCACACTTTTCTCAAGAGTCATTAACTCATTAAAGATATAAAAATGGCAAAGTTTAATATTAATATTGTTTATTAATAGATTTGGGTGAGGATCTTAAACGAAGACTTTATTCGTGTATTATAATTGTTGGAGGGGGCTTTAAATTCAAAGGACTTGGCCACTGGCTTCAGAATAAAGTGTTAATGGGAACTCCCAGACTTTTTAAAACTGGTAAACTGAATGAACAGAACTATGTACAACTTATTATTTTAATTACCAAATTATTTGTACAAGTACAATCTTACACTTGCTGTTGCTCTTTAAAATTAATATTCTTTTAATTTAATAAATAGAACCACAAGAAGTAATTACTCAGCCAAAAGAAGGTGATCCTTCACTTACCACTTGGAAAGGAGCATCAATTTTGTCAACTTTAGAAACTGCTCACGAGCTTTGGATAAAATCATTCGAATGGAATACTTTAGGGTCAAGGATCTTGAGAGAAAGAAGTTTATGTCATTTTTAGAATACTATTATTATTATAGATTAAAAAGATGCAAATGTAATTAAACGGATTTCTCTTTGACTTATATAAAAAATTATTATACCTATATAACATTATAACTGTACATTTAAGAGTGAAAATTGAATAAAATATATATATTTAACAAAAATAATTTGAATTTAAGAGATTCGTTCAATTCAAATTTGAATTTTACGGAGAAAATACTTGCATTTATGAAAACGTTACGTACATTCATATTATAAAAAAAAAATTAAAAATCAGGTTTAAAAATTATAAATTATGAATAGGAATACAGTTTAATCAATTATTTCTCTTATATTTAATAATATTTACATAAACACAACATAAATAATAGTTGTGGTACATTAGAATGTAAAAAAGTACCAACACTGATGTAAGCTGTAAGAAGAAGCAGATAAAGCTTATCGAGTGTTATTTATTTTGTTTAATTTATGAATACTTCATCGTCGATGAAAGTATTTTTTAACTTTTATAGTAAGCTTTGTAATTTATGCAAAACGATACGAATTTGAACTTTCCGGTGATTGTTGCACATGCGTTCATCTCGGGTCGCACCTCAATCATTCGTGGTTTTTGTTCGGGAAGGAAAGGACGCTCTCGTTCGCTCAGGTTTACCGCGTGGTCGACTCGACTCCGACTCTCATCGTCATCTCCTCTTGACTTTAACGTTCATTGACTTTCGACACGATGGTTGCCAACAATGACTTCGCAGTCATTCTTCCCACCGGAGCTGATTTATGTAAGCGATTTTTTTTGTCATATTGTTTGAATGGCCAAGGCCGAGTGCTCCGACTTGGCCATCTTAACTCACGATGATCTTGTTGAGCACAAGAATTAATTAGGAAATTTTGGCAGGATATTTTACAACTATATGACTAGCTTATAATAATTAAATCAATTAAAGCTTAAGTAAAAAAAAAAAGATTAGGCTGATAATGATGATTTATTTTATTTAGTGTTTGGTCGAACCGGCCAATTGTACTTCTTGGAAGAGAATAAATGGGTCTTGGGAGGATCGGGAAGCCTTTTAATTTTCAGGGATCCATTCTTCGTCAATATTGGAATTTGGAATGACCTGAAGAAGGTGGCCGTTCATATCATTGACACTACTTGCCTTATGGAGAAAATTGCGAAAAGAAAGTTTTTCTTTGAGATCAGCGGCTTTCCCATATGTTTCGGTTTTCAGGTTTGCCATATTTAAGTAATTGTAGTAAGAATAATTTTAAAAAACTTATGCTTGGATTTAATTGTGTTATTTTTTCATAGAAAGAGGATAATTCTTCAATTGAGAAAGCCATGCTTGGCCTTCTGGATAACATTTTCAAGGAGTCGCTCTTCGCAAATCTTTTGAGCATTCAAGATGAGGTGAAGAACAATCGTAAAAATCCCGTTAAAAGCGTCAAGCCGAAAAAACTTGTTCCATTAATCGGAGTAAGCACTTCAGTATTAAATTTTTGTTGTGAGATCATTTTTCTTGTTTGATTCGCATAAATTGAAATAATTATAAATTCTTTTATGACGTAAAAAATCCCTTTATTTAGAAGGATGGACTCGTTCATTCATCAGACAAGGTGGACGGTCATGTTCGGGAGACTAAGACGGAGAAGGTTGTGGAGAAACCCAAAATTTCATTGCCTGATCTTCCATCTGACGACTCTGAATCTGAAGACGATGAAATTTCAGTGAAAATTGAGCCCATCAAGAAAACAACGAAAATGGACTTTGAAAATCCTGGCGTGCCGAAAGTGAATGCAAGGGTACCTCAGGCAGTTGAGCGCTCGAAAGCCGAAGTCAAAGTTAACGTTGCTCGCCCAAAACCGGATGTCGTTGATAATGCTCAAAAAAAATTGAGTGGTTTAGTTGCTCCAATTCCGGCTGGAAATGAATCCGATGATAGTTCTTCAGGAGAACAAATGCAGGCTGTGCCGGTTGCCAAGATGGTGAAAGCATCTGCAAGCAAGCAAGAAACGGCGGCGGCAAAAACTACGACCATGGACGAGAAAGCAATCAAGGCTTACATTGATGAGATGGAGATTCGTCTTAAGAAGAAGATGGAACAGAAGTTGGAAGTAAAAGACACTGAGATCGTTTCTCTCCAATCTGAGGTTTCTGACCTTAAGAAAAATGTCAAATCTCTCACAAAGCAGCTTAACGAGCAAATTGGCGCTGTAGGTGAGAAGATCGAGAAACTTGAAGCGTTCAAGAACAACTTTTCTAAACTCTTTTAGAAGAGTTACGATGAATTTCAACTCACATGGAACCTTAGAATATTTGTTCTTAGTTATGATAATATAGTTGAACTGATGGACTAACGTAAGCCATAAAATTAGCTCTATCTATTTTTCAATTTCTTTTTATATCCGTCAACCTTTTTGCTAGTTTTTTCTCTTAATGATAATTTTCTAATAGCCAATAAGCTAGCCATATAATTATTTGACTTTACAATATTTTTGTTCATTAAGCTAATTTAAAAATTACGACTTTATCATTTTTTCTTATAGCATATTAAAAAAGCACTTTAGTTCTTATTATTCTTTTGTTCACAAGTTGTTATTTCAAGCATTGTTGAATTTCAAGATTTGTTAAAATAAAGCCGAGATGTTAATTTAACAAAATTAAATGTTTATTTTGCCTCATAACTGCAGCCCTATCCTATTGGAATTAATCGAGCACATAATTTCTATCTTGCATTTATCATATAAAAATTAAACGGTATGTCAAACATTTTGTTAATTCGTTAATCTTTTATAGGCCAATCTTCATTTTAATTAATACATTACACAAATTATTCAAAATGTTCTTTATTTCTTAGCGTGAATTGAGCAAAATATGGAACTGGATTGCTGGTGAATCCTGCCGTTCTTTTTAATGTTGGTTCCGGATGAAGTTTTGATTTAGACAATTTATATCTTTGAATAAGTGTTGTGAAAAATATAAAGAGTGATGCTCTGGCAACGCTTTCTCCAATACAAGCTCTTTTACCTTTAAAAAGTAAAGCATTATATTAGCACGTTATTCATAAATATATTATTTAATCACGATTAGTACTTGTTTAAGCTAACCATATCCAAATGCAAATAGCTTTTCAGTATTTATAATCGTTCCTTTGTCATCAAGAAATCTCTCGGGTCGAAAAATCTCTGGGTCTCCCCAAATCTCTTTACTATGATGTAGGCTCAGAATGTTGATAATAATGAAGGTATTCTAAATTGAATTCAAACATTAATTTTAACTACTTAAATTATCTAGTAAATTCTGTGTTTTTCATATTTATAACATTTGTTACTTTTGGAATAAAATGTCCATCTAGTTCAGAATCCTTCAACGGTGCTCTTCCTGAAAGTGGTAAAACGTTCCCAAGTCTCAGAACTTCCCAAATGGTTGCTTCTGTGTATGGCATGCTTTAACGATATTAAAATTTATTAAATTGGTTAGATTAATTTGATTGGTATAATTTTCAACTTAACATTATAATAGGAAACAAACTTCTATTACTTAATACGATCGCTCAAAGAAGGCCTTCTTGTGGGTCCAATGGTGTCAAGAATTTCTTTCAAAACATTGTTGTATACTCGTTCATTTGTAATCATAAAGAGAATAGCCCATTCAAGTGTCACGGCTGTTGTGTCAACTCCCGCAATGAACAAGTCAACCATAACGCACTGGAACTGCTGATCTTTAAATTAATTTATGCTAAACTATAAAATCATATTCAATTATTTTTATTCGTTTGAAATTGAAGGAAATTTCAATTACCGTTGAATATGCTATTGTCATTGATGTCAATTTCTCTAATAAAATTGTCAGTGAAATCTTTTGGGGCATTTTTATAAGTTCCTTGAGCTCGTCTTTGTTCTAAAACTTCCTAATTATTCAAACAATTAAAAAATGAAAGTGTAGAGTTAAAGTTAAAACTCTAAGAAAAGTTTATTGTATTACAAATTACCGCAAAGAAATTTTGGAGATTTTGAAAAAGAGTTAAAACTCTCTGATAGCCAGTCAAACCAGGAATAAATCTAAAGGCGGGGTAAACATAAAGAGGAGAAGCCGCCGGAGACTCCGCCTGACTTCCTTCATCTACAAGACGGATGAGTCGCTTGAGCGTTTTATTGTTATGCGAAAAACGCTCGCCGGCCACAGCACACCAAATGATATTCAATGCCGATAAATTGAAGAGCGAGTGGATCTGAACAACATTGTTGTTCTCATCTCGTAACTTGTCAAAGCTTTGAATGAAGTCAGTCATTTCTTCTGCAAGAAACGCCTCCACACTCTTCACTCGCCCAAATCCAAAATTCTTCAAGCTTCTCATTGTGTATTTTCTTATCTCCTTCCACTTCTCCCCATATGAAAAGATGAGTCCTAGAGAAAAGAAATGAAAAGTCATTCATACCATTCAATTTGTAGTGTGAGGTCATTTCACGTGGAGTATAAAAGTTTAAAGATCTGCACACACCCAAGTTCTTCTTGAAATAGTAATTGTAAGCCACTGATGTACTGGGGTATCTTCCTGCAAAATCTTCAGAGTTCATCACTTTTTTGGCTATCTCTGCATCTTCAATTATTACTACAAAAAATGCATTCAGATTGGAGTATGAAATGAGGAATTAAATTATTTATATATAGGAGACTAGAAAAGATGTTTTCTCACAGAAGTAATGAATTCCAGCGTACCAGCCACAGACAGGCCCATATTTTTTGCAAAAACTTCCAAATACTTCCAAATGTGAATTTTTCCCTGAATTTGCGAAGGCCATTTGTATGAGACTTCCAATAATTGGTAATCGTATTGGACCTAATAAAACATTTTTAATTATGTTAACCCATCCTCAAATAACAAAAATTATTATTTTTAAAAATATTCTAAAACAAGTTTTAATTTTTGTAAAATTTATTTTAGAATTTTAATTAATTTTTGACTTATAAACGACTTATTAAAAAATTTTAGCATTTCTTACCAGGGAAGTATTTTCGTTTATCCCTTTTCCTTTGAACTAGCCATATAACGTAAAGGAAAATTAACACAATAAGGAGATAGGCAGGCAGATTCATTTTTTTCTTATTGATTCGAATTTGAAGAATTGTGATTAATTACATTTAAAACTAAACTCGGTAAATTTTGATCGTGAGTCTCCACATGTTACGTATTGACTGAAGCTTCTTGAGAAAATTAACGCCTTGATTCAACTTTTTACTCTTATTTGAATATTGCCTTTACGCTCAAAATGAAAAATATGTGCATCATAATTGAATCAAACCTTTGATCTTTTTCATATGTTAACTTTAAAACTGATTCCATTATCATAAATAACTCATACAAATTCACCCAGATCCCGTGAGAGATATGCAAATTCAATGGGCCTTTTATATTAACTAGATATATGCTCAATTCTGAGTTGATGTCTCACATTGAATTGGCGAGAATTTCCGTTCACAAGCTCCTGTAATCGGAGGTGATGTGAATACGCATTCAAGCTTGATGAATAATTAAATGTGTGAGGGTTAATTTGTGCACACTCGCAGAAAATTAGCCTATTGACTTCTCTTCGTTACACGTTTGCTGCATCGGGTTTTACCCAACGTTACTTCACGGCAAATTAATTTTTAAAATTATTTTAACATTTTATGAGTTGGAAGAAGTTTAATTCCCAGAGATAACCATTTCAGCTTTAAATTTTCTGTCTCATTTTTACATTCTCAGCTTTTCTTTCTTTACCTCTTTATTTATTTAACCCTCGCCTCATGGGTCCTCTATTTGTACATAAAAGCATAATGTTCAACTCGTATGAACATTGAGTACAAACATGTGAGTACAACTTGTATTTCCCATTTAACCCAAACTCGAAGCACCTCAGCCAACCAAAATGTTTTGTTAATTCTATCAATGCATATGTCCGTTGATAATTGTCTTATCTTAAAGGATATTTAATTAGTCAAAGCTCAAAATTTCTGTTCGAATGAAGAGAATTTTTAGTAAAGGGAATTTTTGGCACATTTAAAATGCATTATTACATTATTTGGATGATAGACATGAAGCAGGCAGGTATAATAGGTATGCTAGCGTCATCAGAGGAGCCTGGAGGAGAAATGGGATATGTGGGAATCTACGAGGGTCTTTTCTTTCGGCGGAGTGTAGGCAAAGGGACGATGAGGAATGCGAGGAAGACAAAGGAGGCTGAGGGTCAGTCCCTCAATTACACTTCGACCCGATCTCACTCCTTAGAGAAACACACGGGGATCAATCTTCCTGCCGGCCTCAGGTAGCCTTAAAAGCCAAGAAGACCTGACTGAGGAACAAGAGGAGCCTCGTTCATAAAGTAGGCCGCCTACAAGGCACTCTCTTTTTATTGACTGGCCCATTCACATCCTAGCCCTTGTTGTTCTCTCGACTCCTCATACTCTCGTCCTATTATTATAACCCTCGTTCTTCAAGGGTCAACGCGTCAAAAGCCGAATTAAGAGACCCTTTCATCCTCACGAGACTATTCTTTCCTACGCAAACACTTTTCTCGCACATTCATCGAGCCCTCCTCGCCTTACAACCCAAACACTCTTACAACTCAACAGCCCCGTATTATCCTCTTAGCTCTAATACCATAATTTTACCAATTTGTCCGACAAATTATCTTCCATTTCATCTCCCATTTGATCCGACGACTATTAATAAATTACTCTTGTCCATTTACCACTCTCCTAATTAAACAATAAATATCAAGTGTGGGATAATCCTCGTAAAAATGTTCTCAGAGGAGAATTAAATGAGTGGAATGAACACTAATAAATGTAAATTGGGTTTTTTGCTCAAAAATGAAATGACAAGAAAGAGAGATGATGAGGAAAAAGAAGATAAGATTAAACTAATAGAACCACTCCGTCTCACGTAGTTCTTCTGCCTCTTCCTCACATTCACTCATTCATACAATAAGCTCATGTTCAGTCATAAACGATAAATAAAGTCAAAATAATCTATTGTGCCTTTCAATTCAATCATTTGAAAAGTCTTTCTCATTTACATAGGTTCGTATATCACTGGATGGGCGTTGTTTATCTACCTTTTTAAAGACGCAGACAGTTATCCAGACCTCTTTGAAAAGCTCGTGTAATTGAATAGGAAAGAGAATGATATATGCATAATACACGCTTACAAGTATTATTAGATGGGATTCAATGGAGATGAAGAGAATTTGAAATAGTTTGTAACCCCTTCGACTCCTTGCCCAAATAAACTCCTGATGTTTAAATTAAAGAAGAGGACTGAGCTTGTCTATTGAAATTATGAATATTGATTTTACCATTTTTGGTCATAGTTCATGAATGTTAAGCGCTTGTGAACTCTTCTTTATAGTTGAATCGTGATTCGTGTGGCTTGAAAAATAATTTAATTTACCATTTTAAAAAATCAAAGGAGAAACATGATATAAAAGAGTCAAAGAAGTGACTCTACTAAGATTTCAATCATTGACAAGGAACAAAAGCCGAAAAAAGATCTCTAACCCTTCCATTTACTCTCAATGAAGAGCAAAGATTCAAAGTCTAACTTTAAGTAAATGTAAGTTTATATTTGGTGTTTTCGGGAAAGAAAGAAACATTCTGTAACTGTTAGTTAGAAGTAATGTAGGTGAGTGAAGAGGAGAGATACGACCATATGTGACGCTTCGTATTTGCTTCCAACAATAGTTTTCCCTGGAGAGAAGGGGAGAGTCAAAGCTAATTTTTTACACGTTTGGATGCGATGATACTACACAAGAGCCTCGTTGGATGCTTTTCACTCATTTTGAGTGTTAAAGAGAGTGAGACTCGAGTGTGTTTATGTAAGAGATTATCCAAGGATTAGTTCTGCTGGTCCTCGACGCTCGAAGGAAGTTTGGCTTTTAAGGGAAGTGGCCTAGCTCGTTGAAGTTAAGATAATATGATGTATGAAGTGTGGTTGTATTTGCGATCTCGGGTGGTGAGGCGGATAAAAATACGAAAGGATTAACCAAAGATTCCTATATTGTACATGGGTTCTTTCTACTAGAGTTTACTATGTGTAGGGGAGGGTCCTTGAGGGCGGATTCCCAAGGGTTGAATACCTCTGCATTACAATAATAAATAGGGAGAACATTACTCGACATGGAGGGTGGAAGGGTTGGTGGTGTAGGGTCGTCTCGGCTTGCCGGAGCATCTCTTCAGTCAAAGAAGAGTCTCTGAGGGAGAAGGGACGTGGAGAATTCGGCCGCTCCGACACCCATCATCTCCTATCTCAACATCTCCGGCCGCCAGAGACAGTTCCATCATAGTCAGATCCTGTCAACTCCTTTCTGGGAGGACTCGGAAGACTCAAAGGACGATTTGGCCAAAGGCAAGTTACACTCTACGCGTCTTGGCTCCCTCGAGTTATATTTCTATTCTCTTCTCGCCAAATGTGAAGGGACTTGTTAAGGGTTCCCACGAGGAAATTACACACATTCCTCTTCGGTTCCTCTCCTCTAATTATCCGCGCTCACAAAAACACACTCACCTCACCTAACTCTACACCTTTTTATCAGTGAAAGTTATCGTGGTGTGGCGGCCAACGTTGAGAGCCTCCTTATCATAAAGCTATATATACATAGTTGAGAAAAGAAAAAGTTAGTTATTTAATAACATTTGGAAGTGTTATGATGTGAATTATGCAAATTGCCCAATTCCCCACTTCATGCCACATTAAAGCCCATTAAGTGGGAAATGTGCTCAAGTGTATGTACTACATTGGTACAGTGTGATTTGGATGTGAGGGGTTTTCTATAAGCAAATATTGTTGACGCTTCTTGGTGTGCTCCTTGTGTCTGTCGTGGGTTTTTTGTCGTGTGGTGAAAGAAGACTCGCCTCTTTTTCAAGCGTCGAGCCTCCATGTACTTGTGAGTGAGAATTTATTGATGGAATTGCATTAGTGAAATGAGAAGAGCATTCAAATGAGACAAATACCACATGTACGTGCTCTTCCTCTCCTCATTACATCCTCTCGACTCTCGTCCACATTATAATTGTAAAGAAGAAGTGTACACGCATTAATCTCTTCCGAGCCAGGCATTAACATTTCTAAACGTTCCAAGGGACGTTGGGTGGAAATGGGAAAAAAGTAATTCGAGAGCCTCTCCGCTCAGCTCTTCGTCTCCGAGGACGGAAATCGAGAAAAACTATTTGAAATGAATTGAAGATACGACGAAGTGAAGAGTTGAAGAAGATTGTGTAGATAATTTACAAGATGCGGTGGAGGTCCTTTTTACTCCGCCGTCGGGCCGCGATGAGAATCCGTGGAGTCTCCTTCCTCCTCGCTCTCCTCTTCTCCCTCGTCCCATGTGTTCTTGGAAGTAAGTAAACATTCATTAAGGTTAGCTCAGAATGTCAGAACCGCTAGCCCTCATGGGACACCCTTGGGAATCCCATGGAGAACCTCCTTTTCAAATATTTCTTCGAATGCAGAGTACTATGCGGATTCTTCGGAAGAGGTCTACGGAAGTCGTGGAGGGAACGGGCACAACAGCAATGGGAGTGAAATCGGAATTTCACCGCCTGTTGGAAACCTCGCTCTTCACGCTGTCATTTCCGCTAATGCGACTTGCGGACTTCGAGAGCCTGAAACCTACTGTAAGCTAGTCGAGCACGTTTACTCTGCAACAAGGCCTTCTCAATGCAACGTTTGCGACAGCTACAATTCAGTATGACACTCATTTCTCTTTTATGGAACAGTGGAATCACAACTAAATTAAATTTTCATGCTGTTTTCGAGTTTACAAAGCCGCAATGTTTCATAATATTACTCAATGTGAATAGGACAAGAAGAAAAGACATCCGATCAAATATGCAATTGATGGCTCAGAAAATTGGTGGCAGAGTCCAACACTTCAAAATGGCCTGCAGTACGAATGGATCACTATTGACATTGATCTCACCGATGTATAAAGACGCTTTCTTTATTCAATGATTAATTACGTGGGGTATCAGACTGAGCCTAATGATGAAATTCATTAAAATATTCATTAGGTGTATCAAGTGGCATATATTATCATCAAAGCCGCAATTTCGCCACGCCCCGGAAACTGGATACTCGAAAGATCTTTGGACGGCGTTATCTTCACACCTTGGCAGTATTATGCAATCTCAGATGACGAATGCATGGCCCGATATGGAATTGCAGCCAAGCCTGGAAAACCATCTTACAATCACGACGAAGAAGTCATTTGCACTTCTTATTTTTCTAAATTAGATCCCATTGAATATGGAGAGGTGATTAAATTTAAGCATAGCCATACATCACACCATGAAATTATCGTTAAAAAATTAAAGAATTATTGATTAAAATATTTTCAAACATATTTTCTAGATTCACACTTCTTTGGTTAATGGAAGACCCGGAGCGATGGGCCCAACAGAAACCCTTATTAAATTCACTATGGCCCGATATATTCGAATTCGGCTTCAAAAGTTAAGGACACTTTTGGGTCACTTGATGACCGGAGGGCGAAGGAATTTTGACATGAACGTTGGATGGGACAAAACGGTGATGCGACGATATTTTTACTCTATTAGTGACATTTCAATAGGAGGCCATTGTGTTTGCTTTGGGCACGCGAACAAATGCGACGGAGAACATACGAATGGGAAGCTTGTAAGAAAATAAAAATGTCCTTCAACTCATACAAGCCTGAGAGAATGAATGGAATGTTCATTTTTCACCTTTCATTATGTTTATAATAGAGTGCCAAGTGCATGTGTCAACACAATACATGTGGGGACCGGTGTGATTTCTGCTGCCCACTTTATAACCAGTATCTCTGGGGTCCTGGGAACTCCACCGACTCGGCCTCATGTGAAAAGTGCGAGTGTTATGGCCATGCGGACTCGTGTGTCTATGACGGCCAAGTCCACGCGAAGAGACTTTCAATGAACACGTTTGGAACCTATGACGGCGGTGGTGTGTGCATTAACTGCAAGGTAATAAAAGTCCTATGCAATGGATGTATCTTGCTATAGAAGAGATTAAACTACTAATTCGAATGCAAATGAATTACTAATGAATTCCTCGTGTAGGACCACACGACTGGGATCAACTGCGAGAAATGTGAGGAAGGTTTCTTTAGACCACCCGGAGTCCCTTTAAATCATCCGAAGCCCTGTACAAAGTGCAATTGCCATTCAGAAGGGAGCCAAGGAACTTGCGTGGCCGATGAAAACATGGGGATTCTCATTAATAAGGTAGAGTAAGATGGGCCACCACCGCCACGCCTTCCTCATCTTTGGAAATTGAAAAATAAATTATTTTAAACAGAATCCCGGAGAGTGCATTTGTAGGGAGGGATACGCTGGAGCCACTTGTAATAAATGCGCCCATGGGTTTAGAGGTTTCCCCAAATGCGAAGTTTGTCCATGTAACGTGGCTGGGATTGTGAACTCGGATTGCGAGGGTGAATGTATTTGCAAGGTTTGTCAAGTTCATTAATAATAATTAACCGCCTGTTAATCAGGTGAATTTATTTTAATAGGAAAACGTCCAAGGAGCCGTTTGTGGTGAATGCAAAAAAACATTTTTTAACATTGTTCAGGATAATCCTAGTGGGTGTAGTCAATGTTTTTGTCATGGAGTGACCGGTGATTGCGCCTCGTCGAATTTTGGAATTCTTCAATTGTCAACTCGGGGAACTGAGGATGTATGGTTCATCACAGATTTTCAAGGAACAAAGAGTATAAGAGCTAATAGAATTGGAGAAGCTTTTCATATCACAAATGAAGACGTTGGAATGCTCGATGAGTATTATTGGACAACAGAAATGAATGGATTTTCTGGGAAGAAAATTGGCTCTTATGGACTGAAATTTGTTTTTCAAGTGAGTTGGGTCTTAGCAAGGGGTGACTCTTCTGGAAGACCAATCATTGACTACAATCTTCTAATTCAAGTAAGAATTTTAATCAATTATTATGAATTCACTGCGTTACATTTATTAAAACATATTCATTTTTCACATTTTTTAGAGTTCAAACTTGATTCTTGCATTTGGTCATTCATTTTATGAAGGAAATAATGTAACGCTCAAAATCTCACTAAATGAGCTCAACTGTTATGTTATTCCGGACGTTGACAATCACATTCTTGAAAGGTAATATAATGTTGATACATATTTATTTTAACGTTTTTCCTATATTTTTAAAATTAAATACGTATGTAATTTGATTTTATGAATTTTAGCAATAAACTGAAAGGAACTCCATGTAGCAGATATGACGTTATGGAAGGATTGTCTGGAATTAAAAGATTTCTTTTAAGAGCCAAATTCAATACAAACCAAATTGAAGGAATGCTTCATTACGCATATCTTGAAACGGCCGATTTTAACAATCGTAAAGAAGACGACGACACAGAAAGAGCTGTCTCTGTTGAAGTATGTAATTGTCCAAAAGGGTACACTGGGACTTCATGCGAAGAATGCGATTATGGATATAGGAAAAGTTCAAAAGATTCTTGGCTAAATGAATGTGTAAGATGCAACTGTAACGGCCATGCAAAATCATGTGATCTTGATGGGAAATGCTCGGTATGAGTTTATTTTTATTTGTTTGAAAAATTCTTTAATCATTGGTTAATCAATATATCATCTTTAATAAATTCATTAATTGTTCCATTTTCAAATAAATAAATGTAAACTTTTTATCTAGACTTGCGAACATAATACAACCGGTGCAAATTGTCAAACTTGTATTGATGGATTTTACGGAGATCCAATTGTCGATATCAATCCATGTAAATTATGCGAATGTCCTCTACTTATAAAATCAAATAATTTTAGTCCAACTTGTGCAATAAAAGGAAATAGTTTTGAATGCAATGCTTGCGCTGAAGGATACGAAGGGCCTTTTTGTGAAAGGTAAATATGTTTAAATGCAAATAAACTAAACTTTGTTTTATAGTAGAGGTATTATGTAAAATATTCTTATAATGCAATATGATTTTTAAGATGTGGGAACGGATATTACGGAAATCCAAATGATCCCGGAGACAGCTGTAAACCATGTTCATGCCATGGGGCAAATTCCATTTCTCATTTACAAGGTAATATTTGTGATCATTTGACTGGCGAGTGTCTTGCATGCCCACTTAATACGATCGGTTGGAATTGCAACGAATGTGCAAGTGGATTCTTTGGAGAACCATCAAATGGAACATGTTTTGGTATGAATTTTATAAAACATTCATATAAAAATTAAAATGTTTATTTATGTTATTAGTGTGTACATAGCTAATGAAATGTTTTTAATGTTATATCCTAAGCATGCGACTGTGACAAAATTGGATCAAAAGGCTTACATTGCGATAAAATTACTGGAAAATGCACTTGCAAAGAAAACTTTTCTGGAAAAACATGCGACGTTTGCTTTGTAAAAAAATTATTTTATTAAACACCTATTTAGTTATGTAGTTCAGTTTGTATAGCCCTCGTCGTTACATTTATAAAATACTTTAGCTTATAGTGATTTAAAAAGTTGAATTAAATTTCAGGAAGGATTTGGAAATAAAGAAGAAGGATGCACCCAATGTCGCTGCAACGAAGTTGGCTCAAATACGAACACTTGTGATTCAAGTACTGGACAATGCCCATGCAAACCCGGTGTCGGTGGACGCTATTGCAACCATTGCCTCGACTATCATTTCGGATTCTCATTTAACGGGTGTAGTGAATGCTCTTGTCATCCTGATGGCTCAGACTCCTCTATATGCGATATCAATACGGGTCAATGTCATTGTTTGCCAAACGTTGAAGGAAGAAAATGCGATCAGTGCAGTCTTGGATATTGGAATACGGCTTCAGGTGCTGGGTGTGAAATGTGCAATTGTGATCCTATTGGGTCGATTGGAAATTCGTGTGATGTCATGACGGGGCAATGCTATTGCAAGCCCGGTGTGGGTGGACTGTACTGCAACCATTGTTTAGAAAAATTTTACGACTTCACAGACACTGGTTGTAAAGGTGAGAGGTTTTTATTGCTTTTTAAACCTTCTTTTAATTTTATCACTTCCTAGAATGCGATCCATGTGAAAAGGTTGGACACATTTGTTCACCTGACACTGGAAGATGTATTTGCCCTCCAAATACTGAAGGAAATGCCTGCGAAAAATGTTCAGTTGGATGCTGGGGCTTTAGTAGATTCGGATGTCAGGTAAAAAATGTGCACATTTATTCTTTAATTTGGTTGAACTTTTAATGATGAAATATTAATATTTTTAAGGACTGTAACTGCAGTCTTCCTGGATCATTGACCCCACAATGCTCGTCAGAAACTGGAAAATGCCAGTGTTCATCAGGGTTTGAAGGGGACAAATGTAACATTTGTAAGTTTGGCCATTTTAACTATCCTTCCTGCACACATTGTGGATGTGATCCTGCGGGAACTGATGAAAATTTTTGTGATGAAAATGGAATATGCAGTTGTAACGAAAATGGACAATGCAACTGCAAGGTATTGGACCCTTGGGACTTTCAATATATAATTGAATATAATTTATAATTTATCAAGATTATAAATATTAAATATTAATTTCAGCCAAATGTCATTGGGCAAAAGTGTGATCGATGTCGAGAAGGCACATACGGTTTGGATAAAGCAAGCTCTGAAGGATGTATGGAATGCTTTTGTTTTCAACGTTCAAAATCATGCTCACAAGGATATTTCAAATGGCAAAGAGTAAGTGGAATCTTTAAATGACTTTCATACATGATTGAACTATTATTTTTGAAAGCTTCAATTTTGAAACCCCTCCTAATTTCTTTATTTTTAGCAAGTTATTTTAAACATGTGTGTTTTGAGTTTTAGTTTGGAATGTTAAATTCTCAAAAATTGGAGGTACGGAGAACAGGATCGATGAGTCAGCCATTTAATCATTACTATGAGGGCCCTGACCGTTGTTACATCTACGTCTGTTATCCTCTTTTACAAATGTTTTTCTCTAACATTTGTGCAATTGTCGCTATTATTTTTATATCCTAAATATTGCTTAAGTCTATAACATCATTAAGTCAATGACAATCAGAGTTTAATGGGGAAAGTTAATGGGAAATAAGTCAATGTTAAAACATAATATTGGGGCTTCTATTGACACGGGATCTTGATTTAAAATCGATGTTATAGAGGTATCAATTGGTTCGGTTTTAATACAATGAAACTTTAACTCCAAATTACTAAATATCGGTCTTATGTTTAGTTGGTTAGTGAAATCACTTTTAGAAGCTAATAATCATTTAACAGAAATATTAGACTGGGAAAATATTTATTGATTAAAACGGGTAAGGATTTGAATGTTGTGATTATTTAAATTAGCAATGTGTATATTGCTTTTAATGTGGCTAAATTCAAAAATATCTTCTTGAGAGGATTGTCATAATTTTGAAATATTTTTCTTTCAGCTGTCACTTCCATCTGATCGCTCAGTGATTCCTGCAGATCGGTCGGATAAGCAACTCCTCTTAATTAACAATTTGGTCGTCATCCCTGATCAAGGATCAAGAATTGTGATTGAGAAAGATGTTTCTTTTATGGCTCCGTTATATTGGCTCCTTCCTCAAATTTTTCTCGGGGACAAGGTTAAAAGAAAAAAGCCTATTAAATGTAGTTAAACTTAACTTTTCTAATATAATATTCATTATAATATAGGTGTTATCATACAACGGATTCCTCCGTTTTCATGTCATATCTGATCGTATTGCTCCATTCTTCCCAACAAAATTACTCAATTCTTATCCACTAGTTCAATTACAAGGAAATCACAAACTTGTCTTGGAACATTTTCCAACAGACGTCAGCATAACAGGATATCATGAGATAAAGTAATATTTACAATAGATAAAACTCAATCAATTAGGTAGTGGTTTCTACTTTTGATAAAAATGCAATTTTCAATCATTTTTATATAGATTACATGAAGATAATTGGCGTTTAAAGTATGGACCATATAATGGGCAAGTGACCAAAGAAGTAATGATGGTGGCTCTTCAAAATGTTCAGCACATTCTTATCCGCGGAACTGATACGCCAGAGTTCTTCAATGCAACGTTTGACTTTATTTTATAAACTTATATTAAATAAATTATATTTAAAAATTATAGATGAATGAGATCCAAAAGTCCATTGCGTATCACAAAATTTGTTAAATTTTTTAGAATATTTAACGTCTCACTTGATATTGCAATTCCCTCGCCGAACATGGATAAAAGCATGGCACACGGAATAGAAGTTTGTGAATGTCCACCCGAATACAACTCAACTTCATGTCAAAACCCAAGAGTCGGTTACTACCGGTGGTACAAACGTGAATATATCAGCTCAACAGTAATAATTGACTTGGTTGGAGTAGCAAGACCATGTCAATGTAATGAACGCTCTGAAGTTTGTGACACTGAAACTGGAAATTGCCAAAATTGTCGTGATAATACTGGAGGAAAAAACTGTGAAGTTTGTGCTCAAGGGTTTTATGGGAATCCAACTCAACGGTGTATTCCTTGCCCTTGTCCTTCAGCTTGGAACAATCACGCTGAATCTTGCACTCAAATTGCAAACAAGGAATTCATGTGTAATTGTCGAAGAGGCTACACTGGAAAGGGATGCGACCGTTGCGACTATGGATTCTTTGGAACACCTTGGGAAACTGGAGAACATTGTGAGCCTTGCCGTTGCAACCCATACGGTTCTGTAAGTGACGAGTGTGATGAAATCACTGGACAATGTAATTGCCGTCCTGGAGTCACTGGAAGGGATTGTTCAAAGTGTGCCGAGCGTCATGTTATCATTGGAAAAGTTTGCACAGCTTGTGATGGGAAATGCACAGGAGTACTTTTAAACGACTTGGACGTCATGATGGCGAATTTGACACAAATTAACATTTCTCCAGATGCTGCTCTTGTGAGACGAACATTGGCTAATGCAATAAACACGACACAATTCCTTGAACAAAGTGTTGACACAGTCTCAAGTCTAAAACTGGAATTGGAAAATATACCTTCAATGAATGAATTAACACAGATGACTTTTGCCCATGTGAAAGAAATGGAAGGAGTTTCAAGCACGTTATTTTTTAATGTTCTTACCACCAAACAGAGAGCATTCGAGGCTTTAAATAAAATTAACAAGATTGTGGAAGAAGCAAGAGGTTTAGTGAATCAATTGGAATCTTATACAAGTGGAACGTTTTCAAATATCAACCCCCTTTTGGCTCAAATTGAAGCAAGACAAATAGTTGAAGAACTGGAGAGATACAATTTCGAGACCTTGAGGAGAGAAGTGAATTTTGAATTGGAACAAGCTCAGATCATTCATAAAGAAGTGACAGAAGCCCTTATAGACATAAAATTAATATCTCAATTTAAAGAAAGGGTTTTTACAGCTGAATCCAAGTTGAATGATTTACGAAATACAATTGATCAAGTTCATACAAATGTTGATGAGGTAAAAACTAAAATATTTAAGTTTTTTAATATATTCTAAACTTATAAACAGATTTGGAATTTAATTTTGATACACCTAATTTAATTTTATCAGGCGAATAGTTTAAATCAAATAAATTCAGATTTACTGAAAGGGCGGAATGAAAATTTGGGAGCAATAAATAATTTAACAACTGAAATGGATCAAGATAGCATTCTGGTCATTGACTTATTAACTGAAGGAGGTTATCTAAGGACAGAAACCGAACAAGTTTTATTGGTTTGCCACATTTAATTATATTCTATTTTGTAAATGTGGTACAGCAATCAAATCTGTGCTTAAAAAACTAATCAAATTAATATTTAAATAGTTACTCGAAGATCTTTTAAAAGATCTCAGAAACGTTACAAAAGAAGTAGAAATTCGAGAACATGAACTTTTTGAACTCATTCCACTATATAGAGTCAATTATGCTCAACCTGCTTTCACTCATACTGAAATGCTAAAAAACCACGCAAGATCCATTACAAAGTAAAGTGTTGATTTTATTTTTGATTTAGATTCAATTCCTATCTAACTAGAACATTGATAAATTAATGTTTTCTCTTTTTTAATTTAGTTTATTTGAGTCTATTGAACACGATGGTTCAAAATCCATTGAAGGAGTAACAGCATATGACCGAATAAAAGAAGGGTTCGACAAAGCCTTTGAAATTGCAACAAATATTACAAGAGTGGCTCATGAAACTAGCGAAAACGTGAGAAAATAATAGAAAAACGATTAAATTAACCATTGAAGTTTATTAAAATAATAAAGATTATATTGCCGTTTCAACTTATTCAGATAAGGATTTATCTTGAAGAATTTGCTCTTGATCGAGTATTGGAAAAGTCTCAAAAATTAATAAGTGAAGGATTGAACGTATCCGGAATTGTTGAAAATGCTTTAAGAAATAGTTTGGGGAGTATGAAGGGAGCTTTAACTGATGTAGAATGGAAGATGAAAATCACTGATGAGATGGTCCAGAGCATTCTGAGCACAATAACAGAATTGGATTCAACTGGTGAACTAATCCATAAACTAATCCATATTGAAATAACTCGATAATATCATTGATCAACGATCAATCATGCAGATTAGTTTATTTAATGCTTTCCCTTTTGTATATTAGATTTCAACTTGCCCGAGTTCATAGAAAGAATTGAAGAGATAAGGCAAACAACTTTGGATACTAAAATGGAAATTATGAGATTGGAAGAAGAAATTGAAAAATCAAAAACTAAATTAGAAGCCATTAATGATGGTGGAGAAATATCTGTCGAAAGAATTCGTGCACAATGTGAGTTAAAAATTGCAATTGATATAAAAATCTTACCAATTCCGCGAACTTCTCCCAATTTCTATCAGCGAAAGAATTAAAAAATTTCTTCTTCTAAAATGCTATTATTTTCAGTGGGTGAAACGGAAGAGCAACTTTTTATTGCAGAAAAATCAACTTACGAAGTCGAGCGCTTACAACAAAGCCATGAAATTAAAGCTGACAATTTGGAGAACAAACTTAAAAATCTTAGAGCTCTCATCCAAAAATCCCGTCATAGAGCCGACAATGTACATATTTATTATGAACTTTTTTTTACATTTTGATTACCACTTCTGTTTATTAATTTCTTAGGTCCGAGTATCAATTGGGCCAGATGAGACAGGAACATGCTTTAGACTCTATAAATGGCCAATAGTTGACGACGCCACTTCCATTGTCTTCAACTTTGCTCCTACTAAGAAATCAGACTCGCTTCTTTTCTTTTGGCCAAGCTCTATTAATGTAATGTTTTACTTATAAAAATCTGAACGTTTAATTAAGCAAATGGAAGCTTTGTACTCAATTTTATTTATTATAGGATGACTTTGTTTCAATTGAAATGGTCAATCAAAAAATTCGTGCAAGCTGGGATTTAGGCTCTGGGCTCCGTACGTTGAATCATGGGAAAAAATTAACAAGATTTTCCGAAAATTCTGACGATCCAAACTACTGGTTTAGAATTTCTCTAAAACGGTAATAATTTTAAAAATCAAAAATAGAGATTTCAAAATTGAAAGCATGTTTAATAAAAAATATTATATTTTGTCCATTTCTAAGAATTGGGTCTTCAGTCAAGTTACAAGTTCTGTCAATTGACATTGAGACAGGAAAAACTGAACGAGTGACTGATGAAAGCTCGATTGAATACATGAATTCTGGAGAAGAAGCCACGCTTATGAATCTTTTCCCCGATGATTTAATTCACGTTGGGGGTTTTAGTAAAAGGAAAAGGACCGACATTGTGTCAAATGGGCTCAGCGGATGTGTTCACAACCTTCGTGTGAATCATAGAACAATCGGGCTTTGGAATTTTGTCGGAAACGAAGGATGTATGCCATGTACCGAATGTCCTCATATCCTCGACGATGTTAGGAATCTTCTCGAATATTATTTTGACGGAAGGGGCTATTCAATGATGAAGAGAATTCAAAGCCGAGTTTTCAATTCAAAATTTTTGGACATTTCAATGGAGTTCAGAACTTTCTCCGAAAACGGCCTTCTCTTTCTCACTGTAAATGAATCTTTTGGGCAGAGCGTGATCATTCAATTGAAAGAAGGCCGACTCGTATTTCATATACGGCATAGATGGGGAGATGACGATGACTCCCTTCATATTGAGACTGATCTAAGTGAGAAATTGAATAGTGGTCAATGGATTGAACTTAGGGCCATTTGGGTTTATCAAAAAGGAATTCAAACGGGTAATTTACTTTTTGCTTTATATAATGCAATATTAAATAACCTTATCGTTGATGTGAAAGCATAACTACAAATATATTTAATAAAAAAAACTATATAGCTCAATTAACTGTTGGAAAAACAAACTTTAAAAAAGAAAAACGTTCTGTCGGACTTGCACTCGAACTTTCAAAGGCAGACTACCAAATTGGAGGAATTGTACCTGGATTTGATATCCAGAAGTGGGAAGATCTAACTGATTTTGTGCCTTATGTTGGATGCCTTAAAAATCTTATTATTGACGGATCAACATATGATGTTCTTTCGGGATTGTTCTTTGGAATCGATTCTCCATGCGGTGGAAAAACAATACATCAAACGAGCTTTGATGGTGATGGATACGCTGAATATGCGTCTACTGGAGAAAAGATTTTGAAATTCGGATTTGGATTCAGAACTGTAGCACCCACTGGAGTACTTGCCATGCTAGTCAATAATAAAAAAGTAAAGCATACAAGATATCAAATGGACCATGTCATATTGACGATATACTTCGTCGTCTTTTTTGTAAAATATCTTTAATTTGCAATGCTATGCAATGTATTTTTAATTTTAGTTTGATTCCACTGATGAACCGTTCATTGGAATTCATCTTGAAAACGGGCAAGTGAGAGTTCAAATTGGATTTCACGAAGCAGCAAATCATTTATTTGTTAGAAACGATACTAGATTTGATGATGGAATTTTTCACTACATTCGCCTCGTCAAGAAAAATAAGAGGTATTGTTATTTTTACAACTATACATATATTTAAGTAGTTATATTAAATATATTATATTGAACAGCATAGCAGTTATATATATCTGTATTTTTGTTAATCAGATTGACCGTGTTTATTGATGATGAGCCTGCTGGTTCGTTGCTTTATAAAAAAGGTCCTCTCATTTCGAATAATGGTCATTTCCGACTATTAATTGGAGGTGTTGACCCCCAAACACAAAGTAAATTTGAAGCCGCTTCTGTTCCTATAACAAGAGGATATTCTGGATGCCTTCAAAATTTCTTCTTTGAAAAAGAGTAAGGAATTTTAATTTCTTATATACTTTCTCTGCTATTCTAATGACTTTAATAATCTTTTATATATTTATTTTAGACTTTTAAACTTCAACCATCCAATTTTCAATAAAAATCAGAATCTGGAACAGTGCAGTGAAACCTTGCCATTATACGAATTTATGCCAATGTCGAGCTCAGGGAAGAATTTCCTCAAGTCAGCCACTACCTCGCTTGATTGGTTCCGACCTGAAACGAGCAGTGCAGACTCCTCTTGTTATCATACATCAAGAGGAAGACCGGCCATCTTCCAAGAAGATACATTCAAAGCTCTTCATTTCGGAGACTCATCCGATTCTTATGCTCTTGTAAAATTGGAAGGGCAAAAAATACTCAAACAGCGATTCAATCTCACTTTCCATTTTAGAACTTTTTATCCAAATGGACTCTTCATTCATGGCATTGTAAACGTTAATAATTAAAAAATGTGATTTGCGTGGAAGGTTTAAATAAGCTTATACATTATTAACATTATTTATTTGTACAGAAACGGAAAGGTGGAAATGGACAGAATGGAGAACAGCAGTGTTTGACTTCTTTTTTGAAAGATGGAAAAATCATGATTCAATTCTCTGGACTAGGATCAAGACCACAAGAATTGATCTCCTCAGCTTCTAATCTCAACGATGGCCAATGGCATCAGGTAGATAATTGAGAAATATATCAAAATAAACGCATTATAAATTTTAACAAACTAATATTAATCTGCTAATTGTTACTTTTAATAGATTTCTATAATAAAATCAGACGACAGGATGTATCTTCATGTTGATTATATGAATTCTTCACAAACCAGAGTTCCAAAATTAAAACCTTTAACAAAACTATTCGTTGGCGGCGTTCCATTTGATAGTCAAGAATGCTTTGAAAATTCGGCAAGAAATATAAATTATAATTTACACAATGAATTTCTTCATGATTTTTCTTTATCCTTGTAGATTCAGAAACCTGACTATTACAAAGGATGTTTAAAAAATCTCAACATCAATTCAATTCAAATTAACTTTGAAGCTTCATCAACACAAACTCATGGAGTTAACCCTTGCTTTCGGTCAGTAGAAGTCGGAAGTTTCTTTCGAACAGGAAGCTATGCCATTTATTGTAAGACTGATATACTCAAAAAGAAGCTTAAATTTATACAAAAGAATTTAAATATTCAAAATGATTTAATTTTGGCAATTACAGCTTATAATGTCACACTCGGTGATCTAATGGAAATAGAGCTTGACTTTAGAAGCGATTCTCTCAACGGACCAATTATCACTTTCATTCCAAATGGACAAGACAAATACCCGAGTTTTTCCATATTTCTCCAGGATGGAAATGTAATACTATATTACATGTTGTGAATTCTAATATATAACTTTTAAATGATACTATTACTTAATTTAAATATTCCTCACTCGATTATGGCGGAATTATTGATTCATTTGACAGGTAAAAGCGAAAGAAACCATTGGTGCTGAGGAATCATATGAAGCTGTAAAAGATTTTTCAGAAGACAAGAGTTACGTTTGCAATGGTCTTTGGCATAAAATAATTGCCAATTATGACAAAGGATCAATTTCCTTAAGGATTGACAATTTTGATTCTATATTTGGGCTTGAAGAACCTACTAGTTATCTTAATTTAACACGTTATAATCCATTAGGAGCTCACACGGTTTCGGGATCTCTCTACATTGGAGGAACAGAAGGTAATTAACGACTTTTATATTTATTATCATGAAAGATTTAAATTCGCCATTAATTAAATTCATAATTTTTAGATGCAACTAGTCGAAAAAAGAACCAATTTCATGGATGTATTAGAAACATATTGATAAATCGTGAAAGAAGGGACTGGACTGACATGTCACTACTTTCAAATGTTCTCATAAACGCTTGTCCAATATTGCCAGTATAAAAATTAACAACTTCCACAGAATCAAATGTTTGCTGAAGTTCAAGATTAAATATTAAATTCTACATGCATGAAGGTGCCAAATAATAGACGTTTATATCGAATGACACAATGCAATGTTTAGTTTTAATTTTTCAGTACATTAAAAATATTAAATATTACTTTTAAATAATTGTGAGTTCCAATAAACATAAGAATTATTCACCAAAAAATTAAACTATATAATATTAGATAATATTTAAGTAAGTATGAAATTATTTAGGAGGCTTAAAGAAATTCAAACTTTCATCTAAATAAAAGACAATTCTTCCCAATTTAAAAAAAATTTACTTTGAAATAGTTTTAAAGAAATAGCCGTATGAAAAATGCTTAAATACTCTGTAAAATCGCTCAAATAATATAGTAAAATGAGAAGATTTAAGCAAATTAAGCATAGATATTAACAATAACTGATACCGTTACATACTTACATTTAGTCAATATGAAAGTAATACTAAAATAGGTTGAAGCGAATTCTAAAAATCTACATTTGCTCTCGGATTTCCGTTGCGAGCTTCTTCGCGTATTCGGCATAATTCATTGGTTGAAGATCGACCACAACGACCTTTTTTCTTGCCTCATTCTACATGAATTCCAAATAAGTAAAGTCAATGACTTGTGAAATATTACATTGCAATTTGCAATTAAAACTAAAATGACTAACTCAAAGTAGACTTACGTTATAAGTCTCAGTCTTCGAACGAAATTTTACAATATAGTTGTTGAAGAGCGCATCCTTCACCACTGCATCAAATTCACCAGAGCTGTCTTTATGCATATCACCCAACTTGTCAGAATTATCCTTAAGAATTGTCTCAGCGACTTCATTGAAGCAGGTAGCCCAGACATTATCGAAGTTGTCTCCAAAGTTGACCTATCCAAAGAATTTTATTTTTTCATGCATAATACATATTGATCCAACAAAAAATATCTTACATTAAGCATGAATCTCCACTTGAATGAATCGTAGTCTTTGCCACATTTCTCACAACGGTAAAGTCCATTCTGGTTATCAATGACTTTTTTGTTACAATTTGGCCCAGGGCAAGCTGTGTAACATGCATTTTCTCTGCGAATAGCAACGATGGTAACTTTAGCTGTAAAGTAGTCGCCCTTTTCTGGTTCATTTCCAGCCTCTAGTAAGTTCGCTTCCTTCAGAGTTTTCCAAATAGCCGCACCTTAATGAATGAGATTATTAAATCTTTAAATTAGAAATAATATCATATAGAGACTAAAAATTCTATAACCTATAATAACGAAAATATTTTTTATATATTTTTTAAAATTATACCTCCACTAGCTCGTGAGTTTACACTGAGACTTTGAATTTGAATGTAGCTTCCCTCATTATCATACCATCCGCGAAGAACGTGTGCTTCGTTTATATCTGGATTCACCTAAAAATTATGGGTGATTTGATATTCTTATTTAGATATGAAATAATGTAAATGATAAAGTAAGTATTTAATTCAAACTTGAAACACAGACGATTGACCAACGGAGAGCGATTTTCCATTAAAGTTTGAGACTCTTGCTCCTTTAATAGCAATTACAGGATGAGAGTCATCTTCGAACTCTTTAGCCAAAATGTCCCACAGAGTCACGTTAATCTGAAATCATCGAAATATTTATAAACGATATTTAGGTAGGTAATTTAAAAATTTAATAAAGATAATAATAAAGTTTTCCAACTTCTTTGCCGCTTTGATCAACAAGGGACATTTCTCTTTTAATCATTTCCTTATTATCACTCTTTCGGTAGATTGTTTGAAGTTCAGATCGAGTCTTGCAGATTCCAATCAGGTCTATAAAACGCCACCGATTATTAATGTAAAATGAAAATATACACTGTGTGTATTAGCTCAGATTTGATGATAGCATTACCTACATACGCGTTTTCATCAACATTCTCAATATCAGCAATTTTCACAAAGCTGAAAGTAATAACTGGAACTCCAGAATCATTTGCACACTGAAAAAGTTCTGTCTCGTTCCCAAATGAAATTTCATAATCATGTGGAATACTCGTAAAGTTTTTGTTGGCCGTCTTCACCTGAAACTTCGAAATGATGAAAACTTCTCCAACCTGAAATATCAATGAAAAATTATTGAATATTCAATAGGATTACAAATACGATAAACCATAAGTTTAAATAAATACTTGAATCGTATCATAGTGGTTGTCGACTTGTTCTTTGAAAAGTGTACAGCGTATCTCTGCTGACTCATCAAGCAAATCCATGCTAAAGAGTTTTCCTTCACCACGTGAGTTGGACCAATGCTTGATAGGAGTTTTATTCACAACTCGAGCTTTAATTGAAACTCGTCTGCAAAAAAATCAGACGAATCAATAATTTGATCATTTAAGTATATTTTAAATATTTTCACTTCTTACTGGTTGTAAGGAGTTACATCCTTAATTGGGATACATTCGGCATTAATAGGTGCGACACGTTGGGTGTTTTGCATCTTATTCAATTGACCTTGATTTCCAAAGTTGTTGCTTCCAGATCCCGAATTATTAAAAGTGCCAGAAATTCTACTTTGCGGAGGATGTTTTGCGAATGGAGTGCTTGATTCTTTGTTTGATCCAAGCGAAGAATTGTTCGAGATTACTGTTAACAATTTAAAAAATTCTTGAGTGCTTGCTATCAATTAGTGTGTACATATTTACTAAAAAAAAATCTTTATATAGCAATAACAATAAGTTGATAATTGACTTTGAGTCATTATATCTTGTTAAGAATGGCACAACTAAAAATTACAAGTTCATAATTATACAATAATTATTGTTTCTAGTTTTACCATTCGTGCCATTTGAATTTCCATTAGCTTTGGTTGAAGATCCGTCCATATTAGGTGCAAGATTTTTATTGGCTTCGCTCCATACTACTGGGCTTCCAAGTTTTTTGTTTACCTCGGTTCCCTTTTTCAAAACAGTTAACTCCAAAATAATCAAGACTTTCCTATAATATAAACAAATAAATTATTGTATTTTTTCAAATTAACTATGTAGTTATTTAACCCAAAAAAAGATTAATATAAAAACCTAACTAATATTTTGTCAAACCTGTCACTCTGACCATTTACACTATTTGCTATCATCTTGTTAGCTCGAAAAATGCAGAAATTGTCCAAGGTCCCGTCAGGGATTAAATGGTTCAGCTGAGTAGCGAGCATAGCAAACGTGTGAGAATGAATTCCGTCCGATATCTGCATGCGATATCTGTCTGACCCACCTTGACCTGATATCTTTTTCGAGCCCTGTTTTGTAATAATAATTAAATTATCACTTGAGGACAACACTAATTGAATTGGGATTCTCATTAAATTAAGGTGAAAATGTCAAATTAAACAACTAGTTTTAAATGATATTGTTACTATTCTATTTTCAATTATGACAAGTAATGTTAATAAATAATTACCAAATACTGAAAAACAGCACTATCGACTTCATGTCCTTCCAACATTCGCTGTAAAAATTAATAAAAAAAATCTTAATTTTTGTTTGTGGAGTTCTTACACGAATTCAATATTACAATTTTATAATAAGTGTACTATGTGTCAAAGTTGACGGAAAAAGAATATTCAATTCTTACCCCGACGGCTCCTCCTGAAAGCATCTCCATTTTGCAAAACCTCGATGGCAATAAATGGATCGGGTTGAATTTGGTTCAACTCACAATATTTGACGACGAAAGATACGAAAGAAACTAAATAGTTAAATACGATCGTCTAATCAATAAAGAACAACGAAGATGAAGGAAAAGGAAATGGCAATTCTTTCTTTATGCTGGAGCGAGAGCATAGAGTCTTTCTCAAAACGATTCCCCGCTATATTCTTCTACTTCCCTCGCCTCAATTCCTTTGCATATCTTCTCTACACATATCATTGTCACAATGTACCCAAGTTGACTTTCTCTTTCATAATATTTATTTAATTAAAAGCATAAATAATAACTACGTTAAGCAATATTGTGCAAGTGGTATATTTCATGAAACATTTTATTATATTATTATTTATATTTGCATATTATTATTTGGTCTTTACGCCTCCACACTTGTTTTCGGTTACTGGGCTGGCTTTCATTGCTCAAACGTTCAGATTTTTCAGGTTTAGTCAATATTCAGGAAAGGACTTACTTCATCTGTCATCGTCTTATCATCGTTCAATTCATTTATTAATCTTCATTTAAAACCTACAAATCTCGCTCAAAGGTAGGTAATTAAATATTTTATAGAGTATACGTCCTTGAGTAAAAAATATTACTTGCATTATCATTTTCAATTTCAACCCCTTATCAGATCACATTTCACAAATAGTTTGGATGCAAAAGACAATAATGTGAAAATTCAAAAGATCATCGTTTTAAGCTTTTTATTCAAATTGAATCCTAAATGTTTATTATCAACTGAAGTAATGCGATAATATTAATGATTGTTGAAGGACAAATATTAATTGGACATTAATTAAAGAGTAGTGTTAGATTCGTGGAGTTATAGGTGTTAAGAAACGATTGGCTACTGCTACTGCTACAGCTACAACTCTACTTGTTATCGTTCTGTCCATCGGTCCTTTTAATCGGCAACAACAAATAAAATTAGTATCTTTTCATTTGAAAAGTTCTCTCGCAAAATACCAAATTCGGAAGAAGTATTCGTTTCTTCTTAAGAGGACAGCTCTCGAATGGAACCGGATGTCAGCGTCCATATTTGATTCCCTCATCCAGGAAGTCGTTGTCTCTGTCATTGAGATCGAAGGAGTTTCCTTCTCCTCTAAAGGCCTTAGTGATGATGTATCTGAAATGATCATTAGTGTTATAATTGAATTGTTTCGTCTCAATTGCATACGAAATTTTGATTAGCCCATAAGAAGTTGACCAATCAAATCATTATTATACTTAATTATATCTACTTCATATTAAGTACACTCTTTTTTTATTAATATTCACTAATGCTAAGATTCAGTTACAATGTTCAGCTAATTAGCATAAATATACCTTGTCGACGGACAATTTTAATTGGTTCATCCGACTCAAGTGGTTCACTGAGCCCGACCTCATTTTTGGCATAAATTCTTAGGACGTATTCGTGGTTATCCTTTAAATGCGATTAAATCACAACATGATTAAGTATTATTGTTTTTCATATTTAATATAAATAAAATTATGCATTAGGCTTGTTAAGTATTTTATATTTTGTACTTGAAGGTCCCGAACGGTTAATTTTTGAACGTCAGCGAGAACCTGCCCCACTTCAATCCACATTGTTTTCTTTACGTCCCTTATAGCAATAGTGTAGCCTTCAATCGCAGAACCTCCATCCGACTCAGGAATTCCCCATTCAATCAAGATAGTATTGGGTGATATTTGTCTTGTCTCAAGAGGAGCAGTAGGAGGCGAAGGTGGAGCTATTTAAAAAATTTAAAAAGTATAAATAATTGTATTTCAGAAAATATATTAAATTTAAAAAACTGTTCATACTGGCATGAGTCTTGAGTCGAACTCGCTCTGTTTCCACTGATGGTCCAACTCCTATTGAATTTTCAGCAGCCACTCTAAAGACATATTCGCTTTGCTTGAGGTTTTGAATGCACCAGAGAGTAACTGAGGATTCTAGAGTCATCATTCGTTCCCATGTTATATTGAAATCTTCCAATCCAATTCTTTGAGATTCTATCACATATCCTGAGAAATAGATTTTATCATTAGATAAAAACTCGATTTAAAGATACACTTTACACTATCGTAAATCTAAAAATCATTTTTTATAGTAAACCCGTCAACTCGGCTCCTCCAGTGCTCAATGGTGGTCCCCATTGCAAAGTTACGCTTCTGCTTGTAATGTTAGAAATTTCAACATTCGTTGGTGCTGATGGAACGGCTTTAAGAAAGCATAAAAAGTTTATTTTTAGTACAACTAAACATAAGTCTTACTTATATATTTGTCAAGTTTACACTTATAAATAATCTTTGGTTGGCTTCGGTGTAAGGAATATATAATATATTTTAAGTACCGTTAACCCATTTTGTTATCCCTTTTCCCCTTTTTTAAATTTTTAAGTAAACATTTAAAATAAATAATGTATGGGGCTTACTTATTCTCCTTCCGACAACAATATTGTCGTCCGGAGTAAAAGGTTGACTTTGTCCAATTTTATTAACAGCGAATATCCTAACGTTCCATGAACTACTTTTCTTCAATCCTTCTATCATGAAGGTGGTTTTCTGAGTTGATCCACATTTTCCCCAGGCTTTTTTTCCGGTTTCTCTCTTCTCGATTACATATTCCGTTATTTCGGATCCGCCGTTCGTTTCGGGAATTGTCCATTTAATAGTAAATGAAGTTTCAGCCATCCCTAAAACTTCAAGTGGACCTCTCGGTGGGCTTGGAACGTCTAAATTGTTTTAGAGGCATTTCATTACTTGTATTTTTATAACATTACATATGCATGATTGAAATTAAAAAGTAGAGGAAGTTTATCATTATCATAGAAAATATACCAAATTGAGATTTAATAAGAATAACGTCTGATTCAAGTCCATCTCCTTTTCCGATTGGATTTTCTGCTGCTACCCGGAACATGTATTCCTCTCCTTCCATAAGCTTTTGTATGCAGTAGGATGTTATTTCGCTATCAACGTCTGCAACCTGTTTTAAGGTTCAGATTTGGTTTCAATTTGAATATTTTAATTAAGAATTTTTTTTAATTCGAGTATTAGTGCGAATTTTATGTAAGGATATTTTACAAAAAAGAACTATTTGAGTACCTTAGCCCAGTTTGACTTTCCAGCTTCACATTTTTCAATGGAATATTTACTAATTTCCAATCCTCCATCATCTACGGGAGGCTTCCATTCGATGGTCACCTTGTCGTTCTCAATAGACTTGACGACGAGTTGTTCAGGTGGACTTGGCTTGTCTGAAAAAAGGCATTTGGGAATGAAAGAAAGCGAAAGGCTTAGAAAGCGCACACGGATCACTAGAAAACAGCAAAAGTGTAAAATACCAATTATTAATTCCCGTCCAGGGGAAATAGATTTACTTCGGCTTCTTCTATCGGAATCATCTGAAGTTTGAAGGATCGGAAAGAGCAAACGAACAAAAAGACAAAAGACGAATGTATTGGGTCAAAGACAAGACAATCACTAATAAATATGTGGTGATCGTACTGAGAGTGAGTGCTGATAAAAGGAGAGTGAGAGTGAAGATGAGTTTAATACTTGAAATAAAAGTTAAGAAAGTGGAGTGTTGTGAAATGGTAATAAAAAAAGAAATTGTAGATAATGTATATTCAAATATATTTTCTTGTAGAATGTGAAAAGTTTCAACAAAGGGGTTAGTTTAATGGAGCACTCCTTTTATTAGCCAAACTGAACTCAAATTCTAAATCTCAGACCTGACCATGAGGAATGAGAAATGTATTCAATTGAAAAGATTCAAAAAAAAGTTTTTACCGAGAACACGGAGTTGGAATTGAAGCTCTGAGGATCCAGCCTTGTTCTCTGCCACAACTGTGTAAGTTCCCGTATCAGTTTTTTCGAGCGAATAAATTGCAAGCTCAATTGAGTTTTCATTATTGTGAATTATAAAGTGTTTGTCTGCGGTCAGTTCCGAGTTATCCTTCAAAATTTTCGAAACGGCCTTTGGATGTGAGACAATCTCAACTTTGAATTTGTACTGAGCTTTGATCCGTTGCTTTTGATTAATTTCCGAATCACTCTTCAATATTGGCTTATCTAAATGCGAATGTTTCATCGTTAATCAACTCTTAAAAACATTTTAAACGAAATAGAAGACAAACAATTTGGCAACTTGAAAATTGCAATTATACCTTGAATAGTTAGAGTACAAGATGTTTCTACGCTTCCACTTGCGTTAGTGGCTTTACACATATACTTTCCTTCAGAATCAACTTTAGTCTTAATGGAGTATTTGCAGATTTTTCCTTGTTCAGCTGATGGCTTGATCTTTCGACCGTTTTTAGTCCTATGATAATAACACGAGTTTAGCATAAAAGTTTCCCAATAGTTGCTCACCCTTGAATATAAAAATATTGTTTGTTAATAACATTATACCATTCAATTGCAGGTTCTGGAACACCACCGAATACGCAAATGAGTTCGATGTCTTCTCCAACTCCTGCAGTTTTATCCGAAAGAGCCTCAATGACATGCGGTTTCTCTCCCTTAACAGGTTTGCAAATATTGATATATTTTGTGGTCTGGCTAGCTTCAGATTTTCCAATTGCATTCACAGCCGAAACTCTGAACATGAGTTCTGTATTTTTTGTAAGTTTTTCCAATTTAAATGTATTGGTGGTTGATTCAATTTGAGTCCAGCTAAAAATTCACAAAAAACAGTTAGTAATAGGGCATTAAAATACTACACAATATCATAAATCTTTAAGTAATATTATTGAGATGAACTATTTTTTATCTTATTTAAGATTGAAAAATTACGTCAGGATATCTTCTTTTCCATGATACTCAAGAATATAATGAGTTATGGGTGAGTTTCCTTCGTTGGTGGGCGCTTTCCAAAAAAGAGTCAAAGAGCTATCATCGACTTGAACAACTTCGGGTGGCCCAGGTTGGCTTGGCTTATCTAAAGCATCCAAAAGGTCATTTTAAGCGGATTATCTTTTATCACATTCATAATTCTCCCACATTCGAAGTTTATTAGTGTAAAATACCCAAAATAAGGAGATCAAAATAGTCTTCGAGAGAACCACAGTTGTTTTTGAGCCTTATCGTATATCTTCCACCGTCGGATTCAATGCATTTTTTAATTCGCATTATGGATGATTTCTCATCTTTGATTATTGTCACCCGTTCGCTCACGTTCTCTTCGTAATGAAGGAATTCAACGATTGAAGGAGAACCTTCATAGCATATTGTTATTTCGATGTCTTCTTCCTTTTTGTACTTGTATATTTTTTCGATTTTCGTAATTTTGGGAAGCGTCTCAACAACTAATTGTAAATTAAAATAATTCATTGTAAGGTTTAACATTTAATCATGTGTCAACTTGAGTCATTTCATACCTTCGATTTTAACTTTGGTCGTTGTTTTAACATTTCCTACTACACAAGAAAATTCCTTTTCATCGTCGTATGAGGCTTTAATGACTTTGAGAGTATGCACCGTTTTCTTGCTTTCAATCTTGTATTTTTTAGTTGACTTTATTTCTTTTCCATTGCTAAAATTTAAATAAATTTTAGTTTAAGTATTTAATCTTAATAAGAATATAGATTGCATAGAACATACAAGTTCATTTTTTCGTTTGTTGAAGTGTTTTAAATGTTAAAAATTTTTAAAAATTAAATCATAAATACCATATCCATTTAACACTCATTTCTCTGTCAAGTTCGACAGTTAAGGTAGCATCTTTATCAAGAGCTACCAAAGTGTATTCTGGAAGTTTCTTCAAGAGTTTAACTTGAGATTCTAAAGATAAATGAGATAAAAATTTTAAATTTTGTATGTAGTTACATTATAATCATTGTAATTTTGGATGCATAATATGTATATTAGAAGTGTTTATTATAGTCGTGTAAACTTATTAATATCTAAATTATCAAGGTATAATGATTAATAAGTATAGTTAATTATGCCTTCGACTTGTAATTTAGCTTCTGAGAAATCGTTTCCTATTGAGCAAGAGTAACTACTCTCATCACTTTTTTGACAGTCGTAAATCATAAGTCGTTGTCGTTTTCCGTCAATTCCAAGTTGATAGTGTTCTGAGAATTGAATCTCGTTCCCATCTTTAAACCATCGAACCATCGCATCTCCCTTCGATAGCTCAATTTCAAATATGGCAATTTCATGTTCCACAACTTTGATGTCTTGCAACTTTCTCAATAGTTGAGGAGGAAGTTCTAGTAAACAAAGGAGATTTTATTACTCTTTACCCTATAATGTACTTTGAACTTTAGTTATACCTATCTGAAAAGTCCAATTTTTAAAATGTTATAGTGAATAATTAGTAAGTTATAAATCTTACCTGTGACGGTAAGTTCACTTGTGCATTCTTGATCTCCAAGCACACATGTGTATTCTCCTTCGTCGTGAACGTTGGTGCATTTAATTATAAGGTGTCTATTCAATTCCTCGTTGACAAATTCAATTCGATCGCTTGATTTAATTTGTTCTCCATCTTTGTGCCAAGTCACAATAGAATTTTTGCTTGAGACTTTCACACTGAATTTGACGTTTTGATTCTCAACAACTTCCTTGTCAGTTAATTTTTCAAGGAAATGTGGTGGACCTAATAATGTATTGATTAAATATACATTTTAAATATTTTAATAGTTATAGATGTTACGAGAAAAGAGAATAATTTTTAATTGAATGTGTTAAAACAGGTACCTTCATAAGTGAGGGTAGCTGAGGTTTGGCATGAGCCAAATTTATTTTCTGCAGATAGAACATAATCACCATCATCCTCAATAGAGCATTTCATGATTCTCAAAATGTAGACATCACCATCTTGGGATACGTCTAAATTTGAGTTTTTGAGATCCACTTTTTTCCCATTGTGGAACCAAGTTATTTTCGGGTTTCCACTTATTTTGGCTTGGAAAGTAACCGAGCCACCGTCAGAGTTTTGATTTTCCAAAGGTTTGATGACTTCTGGACCAACTTCACCAATCACTTCAAGAACAACTTGATTTGTAGCTTGTCCCGCTTTATTTTTTGCTACAATTTCATATGTTCCAGACTCTGCAAGCTTTACTTTGTTTATTTGAAGTAAAGCACAATACATGTGAACGTCTGCGACCAAGCTTTTGGTTATACGACTAGTTTCTTCAATTTCTTTTCCATTCAGATACCATTTGATTTCAGGTTCAGGAACGGCTGCCAGCCTCATTTCAATTTCAACTGTGCTATTTTCATTCACTGTCATTTTCTTTGGCTTTTGAGAGAAAGTGGGTGGAATTCCTTCGAGAAGATCAGCGAGTGAAGATTCTCTGAACACAAAAATTAAATGATTTATTTTAATTAATAAATGTGGCAAATTTGTACAAATGAATTACTTAAATCAATTCGATATTTTAGTTTACCTTGAAAGACTAGCTCTTGAAACAATTGTAGACTCCGAACCATGATCACTGAAAGGAGCCTCAACGATAAGTTCAGCCGAAGTAGTTGCAAAACCTAGAGAGTTCTTGGCCACGCAGGTAATGACACCAGCATCTTCAGGGAATACTTCTTTTATGACGAGAGTTGCAACATTATCTTCCGAATAAAAGATCTAAATATTGTTAAAATATTGTTTAATCTTTGCGATTTTAAAAGTTGATTGTGAGTAATTGAGTTTTAAATTCAATACCTGAAAATCTTTTGATGATTTTATTATCTGAGTTTGGCGGAACCAAGTTATAGAAGGTCGAGGATTTCCTTCGACTTTGCACTCAAATTGACATTCACTTCCATCAGTAACCGTAACTGTTGTGAGCTGAAGTGTAAACACCGGGGCTTTTCCGTTCTTAACTTTTTTGTCTGATATAAATAAGTAATTTAGCTCTATATTGTAAATTATAATAATTTTGAATTGATTGTTCAATTTTTAATGTATTGTCTGTTGTCTACCTTCGAAAACAACGAGCTTGTCTACTTTTTCCATTAGCTTCTTTTCAACGTATTTTGCATAGTTAGCTTCAGTCATCAAATGGCTTGATGGTACCCAACCCTTTTCGTTTGTAATTTGTTTCTTCACAAATGACCATTCATCTTGAACTTCTGCAAATTTAAGTATAGATTATACCTTATAATAATAGTTTTATAGCAAAAATGTAGGAATTTTAAAAATCTTACCAATTAAATAAACCTTTTCTCCTTCAGTTACATTCATTGAGTCTTCATTGTCGTTTTGGAATGAGGTAATGACATAGAAGAGCTGTTCTTCTGGTAATCCTTCAAATATATCTTCAACGGTTACAGTCAGTGCGGCTTCTATTGGATATAATAATGGGAGAATAAACGGTGTGCTCAAATTACTATTGTACTATTGTACTTGTTAGTAGAATATTTAATAAAATTACCGTCATCAAGGGTTGGGGCTTTTGCTTTTGGTTTTCTTGGAATTTTGAGTTTAAGCGACTCCTCCGTCTCTGATGAAATCTTTTGTTTGATTTTCTTTATTATCCCAACACTCACTTGTTCTTCGTCTTCTTCATCAACAAGATAAATACTTGGCAAAGAAGGCTTCTTCTTTTTCAAAGGCATACTGACATGAGATTCTTCTTCCTCCGCTTCTACTTCTTCCTCAATATCCACTTCCACTTCGACATCTTCTTTTATTACGACTCCTAAGCTTGCCTCTTCTTCTTCAACTGTATATGGTTTGGGCTGAACCTTCTTTTTAATCTTAACTTTATAATCCCCTTCAATCTCTTCGTACACTTGTTCATTTGACTTGAGAGTAACACTCTCTTCATCAAGATCTTCTCTTACAAATGGACGAGGTTTGGGTTTAATTGTGACATTTTCTGATACAAAATCATCTCCCATTGAAGTAGGCTCTTTGGGTTCTTTCTTTAGAGTAACTTCTTCTTCACACTCCTCAACAGTATAAGGCTTGGGCTTCTTTTTAGAGTCTCGCCTTTTAATTATAAAGTCTCCTGATTGTTCTTCTGGTTCGTCTTGAGGAACGAGTCTTTTGATGGTGAGTTCATCTGAGGCTTCTTCAGTCGGCTTTTTCGATTTCTTTTTCTTTACAACAACCTCTTCGGAAGCTTCAACGTCATCGGCAACTTCCTTTTGCTTCTTTTTCTTGATTGTAATTTCTTCAGAGACTTCCTCAGAGCCTTGTCTTGACATTGGCTTTTTGACAGTAGCTTCGGCTGAAGCATCCTCGCCCTTTTTAGGCTTTTTCTTTTTAATGATCACTTCTTCGGATACTTCTTCAGAATCTTGTTTTGTTGGTCGTTGAATTGTAGCTTCTTCAGAAACATCTTCTGAAGGCTTTTTCTTTTTAATTATAACTTCTTCAGAGACTTCTTCAGAATCTTGTTTAATATGAGCAGGCATTTGAATGGTAGCTTCTTCAGAAACATCTTCTAAGGGCTTTTTCTTTTTCTTTTTAATTGTAACTTCTTCAGAGACTTCTTCAGAATCTTGTTTAATATGAGCAGGCATTTGAATGGTAGCTTCTTCTGAAACTTCTTCTGAAGGCTTTTTCTTTTTCTTTTTAATCGTAACTTCTTCAGAGACTTCCTCAGAGACTTGTTTAATAGAAGCAGGCTTTTGAATTGTAGCTTCTTCAGAAACATCTTCTGAAGGCTTTATCCTTTTCTTTTTAATTGTAACTTCTTCAGAGACTTCTTCAGAGTCTTGTTTAATAGGAGCAGGCTTTTGAATAATAGCTTCTTCAGAAACTTCTGTTGCTTTCTTCTTTTTCTTTTTAAGAGTAATTTCTTCTGAAGGTTCTTCTGAATCTTGTCTTTGTATTGAAATTTCAGTAGAAACTTCCTCGACAGGTTTTTTCTTTTTCTTTTTAAGAGTAATTTCCTCTGAAGGCTCTTCTGAATCTTGTCTTTGTATTGAAATTTCAGTAGAAACTTCTTCGACAGGTTTTTTCTTTTTCTTTTTAATTGTTACGTCTTCAGGTCCTTCAATTGAATCTTGTTTTGAAACTTTGACTTTAACAGAAATATCCTCTTCGACTTCTGCTCCTTTTTTGGATTTCTTTTTCTTAATTGTTGTTTCTTCGCTCACTTCTTCAGACACGCTTGCTTTCTTTTTCTTAATGACAATTTCTTCTGCTAGCTCTTCGGAAGGTTCTTTTGATTTTGATTTAGGTTTGATTTCGACTACGACATTATCTGAAAGAATTGCCTTTTCTTTTTCTGGAATTTCAACCGTATCTGCTTTATCATAATCAACATCTTTTTGAGCTTCTTCAATTACTTCTTCGGACTCCTTTTCGTCTTCGACTTTTCCTACTCCACGAACTTTCTTTTTCTTTATAGTAGCCTTTTCAGATGAAATATCTTTTTCAATTGCTGTTCCAGAATCCTTTCTAGTTACTGGAATTTCCGTTGACTCTTCTTCAGTCATTTTTTCCTCTTCGCTCTTTGGCCGTGCAAGTTTAGATTTCTTAGTGACAGTTACTTTTTCAATTGGAACTTCTTTTTCAGAAGCCTTTTCAGGCTGAGTTACATCCAACGAGATTTCAACCGAAATCTCTTCTGGTACATTCTCTTCGATGGATTTTGTTTTTCCTAACTTGGTCTTTTTAGTAATCGTTACTTTCTCTTCAGGAATGACTTTTTCTGATGCCTGGACAGGTTTTTTAATTCCAATTGTAATGTCAGTGGAAGATTCAACCTTTGTATTTTCCTCTCCCACTTTAGGCAAAGCCATTTTAGTAGTTTTTGAAATTGTAACATTTTCTTCTGGTATAACTTTCTCATAAGCTTGGGCAGATTTTTTTGTTGAAGTAATTTCCTTTGAGGTTTCTTCAGGCACAGCTTCATCCTCAACTTTCCCTTTGCCCAATTTAGTTTTCTTCGTTATGGTCACTTTTTCAGTTGGTGTTTTCTTTTCAGCTGCTTCAGATAAACTTGGTTTTCTCTCTTTAATTTCCTTTGATTCTTCTTCAGGGACTGTTTCTTCTTCATACTTGGCCTTTCCATGTTTAACCTTTTTCGTCACTTCTATTTTCTCTTCTTTAATTTCATCTTCTTCAGCGTGTTCAGGTTCTTTTGGTTCAATTTTAAGTTCAATTGACGTTTCGTCTTTAGGAATTTCTTCATCAATTTTGGCCTTTCCAAGTTTTGTTTTCTTGCTCACTTTAACCTTTTCAACTGGTATTTCTTCTTCTTTTGCTTTTGAAGGAGCGGTTTGGTCAATATTTATATCAACTGAAATTTCCTCTTGAGGTATTTGATCTTCAGCAGCTTTCCCTAATTTAATTTTCTTTGTAACTTTAACTTTTTCGATGGGAATTTCTTCTTCTTTGGCCTGTGACTGCGCAGTTTGTTCAATGCTAATATCTAATGATATTTCTTCTTGAGGAGTTTCAGCTTCTGCGGCTTTTCCAAGTTTAGTTTTCTTTGTCACTTTGACTTTTTCGACAGGGATCTCTTTTTCTTTAGCTTGTGAAGGAATTGTTTGTTCAATGTTAATTTCAGTAGATAATTCTTCATGAGGAGTTTCATTTTCTGCAGCTTTTCCTAATTTTGTTTTCTTTATAACTTTAACCTTTTCAACCGGTATTTCTTCTTCATTGGCTTGAACTGGAGCTTTTTGTTCAATATTGATTTCCGCCGAAACTTCTTCTAGTGGTGTTTTATCTTCAGAAGCTTTTCCTAGTTTCGTCTTTTTTATCACTTTGACCTTCTCAATTGGAATTTCCTCTTCTTTAGCTTGAACCGGAGCTTTTTGTTCAATATTAATCTCGGCTGACATTTCTTCTTGAGGCGTTTTATCCTCAGCGGCCTTTCCTAATTTTGTTTTCTTTGTCACTTTGACTTTTTCAACGGGAATCTCTTCTTCTTTTGCCTGAGCCGGTGTCTTGGCTTTAATGTTAATATCAACCAAAATTTCTTCATGTGGAGTCTCAGCTTGTAAAGCTTTACCTAATTGCTCCTTATGAGTAATTGTAATCTTTTCTTCGGGTACTTTTCCTTCTTTGGCAATAACAGTTGGAGTCATTTTGATATCCACCGAGATTTCCTCTTTCATTGGCTCTTGAATTTCTTTTCCTTTTCCATGCTTTGTTTTCTTTGTAATAACTACTTTACGAGAATCAATTGGAAACTCAACTGAAAATTCTTCAGAAGCATGAACTGGCGCGAGAGGAGCACCCTTGGGACTCATGTCTCTTGCACTTTCTTCTACTTTAACTTCTTTAACTTGAAGTTCTCCAGCTGGCGATACTTTCTCAGATCCTTTCATTGGTTTATCTTCTTTGATATGAAGAAGAGTTCCAGTTTCAGCTACTTGAACGGTTTCAATTTGATCAACAATTTCAACAGCATTTACTTTTTTCGTTTCAGGCATTGATTTTGTTGAGCCTGAAAGATCGACTTCTTTAATATTAATTTCTCCTGCCGGTGAAAGTCTTCCTTTTGCGATTTGCTCTTCGTCATAAGGAATGTCATGAGTTGGAGATTGTGGTTTAAACTCTTCGATTTCAACACCTAATGCTTCATCGTACTTTTTAGTTCCCTTCTTTGTTTTACCTTGTTTTATATTGAGAAGTGTTCCAGTTTCACTTATTTCTACTTCTTCAGTAGTACCATAAGTTGAAAGAGCAACTTTCTTTTTAATTTCTGGGATTTCCTTGGTCGTTCCAGGAGCTGCAATTTCATTAACTCTTATTTCATTTGCAGTAAACAAAGGAGTATCTGCTTTTTCTTGTTTAACTTCTTCAATTTCTTGAATATCATAAATTGCTTCCACTTGGTCAATTGTAATTGAGTCTCTCGGTTTCCCAAATATCTCCGATCCCACTTGAGTTTTAATTTCTTCAATTATTAATTCCCTTTCTCTTGATAGAGTATTTACATATTCTCCAATAATGGGAACAATTGGAGTTGCCGAATATTTAGCGAAATGTTCAGGAGATGATTCTTTCCCTTCACATTTTTCCATTTCTGCATATGTTTCTTCAACTACCACAGCTCCTTCGTTTGGTAAGTAAGCAGAACCTGGTTTTTCTTCTACGGATTTTACTTGTTCAAAATGAGTTTCTTTTTCATTTGGAATTCTTTCTTCCATTCCAATGCTCTTTTTGTTAGTCGTTGAAACAGAGGCTGATGAAGTAAGGTTTGGAATCGTTTGGAATGATCCTTCACCTTCCAATGGATAATTCTCTTCAATTACAAAATTTTCTCTTGTTGTTGTCTTCTGATTTACATTCTCTGTTTTTGGTTTAACCATATCAGCTATGTTTCCAATAGTTCCATAGGTCGAAACTGTTTCTTGAGAATAAGAGGTCATTTGAATAATTTCGGATTTTGAAGTTTTTGGTTCTTTTGAAAATTCTTCAATTGTTCCTTCTTTGATATTAGTTTGAGAAATAGACGTTTCCGCTAAGCTTCGATCTGATATAATGTCTTTTAAGCTTGCTACTTCACCTTTTATTTCTTCAAGAAATCCTGTTTCTTTGTCTGAGGTAAAAGTTTCAAAACCTGTGATTGATTTTTGCTCGGCTACATTAACATTAGCTTTTGATGTTTTTTGTTTTACTTCACTTATTTCAGATGGTCTAATCTCAACATTCGTTTCTTCAACACTATAATGAGATTTATCTGTGAGTAATTGTGTAGCTTCTCCAGTTTTTGGCTTAAATTCTCCTTCAAATGTTTCTTCTTTTTCATATTGATTTGAACTCTCAACAGTCACGTTGTCGCTTTCAATGAGTTTGGTGGTTGCTTTCATTCCTTTTTCGCTTACTTTTTTAATTGAATCTTCAGTTGAGATGGGTTGAGTTGATGTTGTTTGTATGTGAGATAAAGATGAAATTGTAGCACTGGCCCTCCTCGTTTTTAGTGTTACTCCTTCAAGTTCACTTATTTCCTCCTGTTGCTCATCAAGGAATTCGGCAGCTTCATGATAAACTTCATGAGATTGATCTTTAGGCACTATGTAATAAATCAATTTAATTAAAAAACCAATTAGTGTTCTTTGTTAATTATAAGAAGGATATTATAAATAAATATTTTTTATAATTAAATATGTATTATATAAAAAATTTTGACCTTACTAAAACTGTTTACTAAATGAGAAATGCAAATTGTTTTATAAATGTGTATACCTTCCTCGATAATTGGGAGGCTATCGAGGGCATCGAGATATGTTTCTTCTTCTAATTCCTCAATTGTTACACCGCCAACATCCCCTTCTTTTACCGGTTCTTTTGAACTAGTGAATGTTGTGGTAGTGTGAACGTGTTGTTTCCCATCTTTGATTATGTACTCCGTTGTCATGTCTGTGATTGCATCCCCGGTGTTTCTCGTTTGCGGAGAAGGTTTAGGAACTTCCTCGATAGCTTCAACTTCAGTTGTAACATATGTCTCTCCAGCTATTGACATTTTTGGTCCTCTATACTCGAAAGGTGTTTCTGAAACGGCATCTGTGACTGTTTCGACCACCGTTGATTGTCTTGGTTCAAACGAGGATCGTGCAAATGCCTCTGAAGGTTTTGTATTTTTCTCCTCTTCAACACTTTCGTAAGTGTTGTGAGTGGAAATGAGTGGTTTCTTAATGGTGGGTGTATCGAGAATCACCGTGGCCTTTGTATCTATTGATTTCAAACGATTAGGTTTTAAAATCTCTGTCTCATGAGATGATTGACTCTCAACAACTAACAAACTACTATGTGGCGTGATTTCTGGACGGGCTTTGTTATGTATGATGTTTTCTTCGATGTCTTTGTAAGTATCTAATTTGTCAATGTCTGTTGTTTGTGAAGAAGTATAAGTGTGTGTTTGATCAATTAGGCTTTCTGTTGCAGAGCAGGTTTCATATTTTATTTCTTCTAGAGGATTCAAAGCATCTTCCGTTGTTTGATCACTTTTCTTTATTCCTTGAGCCTCTTCAAAAGTAAATTTAGGTTTTACAGCTTTCTCTGGACTTTTTCTATCTTGTTCAAAATCAATTGATAAATTTTCGCAAATAATTTTTGCATCGTGTGGTATAACGCTTATCTTGACCTTTTTATCTTTTTTTATATCATCTGGAGATTTCAAAGATTCTTGTTCCAGTTTTAAAACTTCAAATATTTGAATATTTTCAAAATTATCTATAGTGAGTTTACCAAATTCGCTTTTGGGTTTTGTTGAGTCAATCGGGCATTCAGAATAAAATGATTGTTGAGAATTACTAATAACTGATATTTGTTCAACCCTTGAGGAAATACCTTTATCGGCTGGTGCTATGCTTTGTTCTAAGTCAAGAGTATTTTCTTGTGGTATTTCTTTATTAGTGACAGGGACTGATAAATTTGATCCAACGAAGCTTTCTTTTCCTTTGTCTTGTAAAGATTTAATGTTTTCAAATGAAGATGCAGATGTTTGAATTTGAACTTGGCTTATATTTACTCCTTTATGTAAATTAACTTCAATATTAGCTGATTTTGACTCTTTATCATCCTTTTTGAACGTTTCACATTGATCCAAAGGCTGATTTAAAATATTTGTTGAAGTTTCGTATGGCTCAATAATACTTGTGCTTTTTTCAATAATCGCTGGTTTTTCATGAAATTCAACTTCTGATAATGAAATGTCAGGTTGGTCGATTGAGAGAGCTTTCATTGTCAATAATTTTCTATTGGCCTTTGATTTTGGTTGCTCAATCTGTTTAAATAAAGTTTCCTTTTCATTTGAAACGATTTCGTTGTTAAATTGTTGAGTAGTTGTGATATTCACTTGTTCCATTTTCATCTCGGATAAGAAATCTTCTTTATTTTTAGGGATTACTTCTTCACAAACAGCGGCTTGTAGTGGTTGCAATTTTACATGAGCTTTTTGAATATCAAGAATAGGAATTTCAATGTTTTCCTCATCTTCATAAGCTTTCACTATTGTTGTTGAAATACTTTGACTTTCGTCATCTGTATTTTGTTTTCCAATTGCTCGTTCAGGAGAAGGCAATTTTTTAAATCCTTCATTAAGATCTTTTATTCCTATTTCCAATGAACGCTTGAATTCCAAGTCCTGTTTAACAATTGCTTCTGCAGTGAATTTGTCTTTTTCTCTCAATGATTCGATAGATTCATTGACATTTGTCATTTCAGTCACAGTTGATTTTTGACTAATAAATTTATGACCAGCTTTCTTATAATCACATTTTTGAGTTTCAAGAGAGTCTTCTTTGTTTACAGTTTCTTGTAAAGTTGTTTCTACTGCTTTTAAGGGTTTTTCAATTTGATATTTGGCCGTTGATTGGTCAAGTAAAGTTGATTGAAAATCAGTATATTCTGTTGGAACCTCAGGTTTTATTACATAAACTCCAATTGCTTCATCGTAACTAGTTTTAGGATAAAAGCCCTTTGGTTTTTCAATATTTAGAATCTCGCCATTAGAATCCATTAGGCTTGTTTCTCCAACTTGACAAATATCCCTTCCTTCAATGTGAGTGCTTGCGTTTTGTAATGGTTTTACTTCATTCAGAAATTCACTTTCTTTTTGTAAAGTCCTTTGTTCTACATTGGCAACTGACTCCTTGAGAGTGCTTTCCAATTTGTTAACAGGAGTAATTAATTCTTGTTTTAATATTTTTAATTCTGATTCTTTTTCAGATGTCAATTCTTGTTGAATTTGGGCGCTTTGAAAAGGTAAAATATTATAACATGATTGAACTTCATTGAATGAATCTTGTGAAAGTGGAGTCAAGGGCTCTTGGGTTTGTGTTTCTTCTACTAATGCACTCATTTGTTTTTGTAGATGTTCCTTTTGATTTCCTTTGACCTTTTCATTTCTAGAAATTTTCATTGTTTCTTCATTTAGTGAAACGTTAACTTCTTTAATCTCTAATTCATGACGTAAATCAGACCGAGGTGTTGCAGATTCATAATCAATTTTTCCAATTAATGGCTTAGAATCTCCAATTACTGTTGTTTCTGTTGTCTCATATGGATGCATTTCTGAGTCCAATTTTAAAGTTCCCTTTGTCTTATCCAAAGGTTTCTCTTTTAGCTCTTGGATTGAGTGAAGAGATGTGACATTTTGTCCTGTAAGAGCATGTAACTCTGATTGACTAAGGTTTGCTTTATCCTCTTGAATTAATTTGTTCATATTTGTGGCCATTTCATTAGGTACGGCAGATTGTTGTGAATGAATAGCTTCATGCGATTGTTCAAGTTTTTCATAGTTCATTCTAGGCTGTTCAACATTCTTTTCTTTTGAAAAGGCTTGCATTTGTTCAACTCCTCTATTTACGATTGTGGGCTGTACAGTTTCATTTTTAACTGTATCATAGATTGATTCATTTTCAAGTACAATCTGTTGTTCACATTCAGCATTTTCTAATTTATCAATTGAAACATTTCCTGAAATATTTTGAATCTTTGGAGTTGTGAAATTTTTTTCATTTTCATTTACTTCAACGATTTGAATTTCTTTTGATTTATGACTTTGAATTAATGGAAGCCCATAGCTTAAAGAAGATTTTGATTCTTTTAGTTGTCCTTCAGATTCATATGTATGGATTTCATTTATACTTTTTGTATTTTGGTTTTCGACTAAAGGCCTAGCATTATCCAACTTTTCTTTTTCAATATTAAGTGTCATTTCTGATTCAATCCAAGTTCTTTGCTCAACCATAACAGGAATTTCATTTTCAAACATTAATTGAGCATTTTTACCTTGTGGAGTAACAATATTAATATTTGATTCCAATTCATGTGGAACAGTTTCTTCAACTTGCCTTGATATTTGCTTAATAAGATGAGGCTTAGCTTCTTTAGTATCTATTATTAGGCGCTCAAATGGATTTTCGCTTTCATAGGCTTCCACCTCTTCAATGCCTTTAGTTTCAATGTTACTTAAAACCACATGCCCAAATTCTTCTTTTTCGGCACATTTGTTAAAGGGAGTTTCAGTTTCATTTAATAATATTTCTTCTGTGGTTTGAGATTTCATTTTTTTAATTTTACTCTTGGCTTTAACACCATCACTTCTAGGGCTTTCGAAATGGCTTTCTTTTTCATTAGTTGCTGTTGTTGTGATTTGTGCCGATTTTTCAGGGATAACTGAAGGAGTAGCCTGTATTTTTTCTGTCAATTTTATTTGCGTTTCTTTTTCATTATCATAAACTATTGCTTCTGAAATTTCATTTGATTCTTTTAAGATAAATGATGGATTAACGTGTGACTTTTTGTTTTCTGGTATTTCAAGTTCACTTTCAGTTTCGAAACTTTCAGGCTTTTGACTTTGGCGATGCTTTAAGGACCCGATTTTAGGTTTAGCAATTGCACTTTTTAATTTAGGAGTTTGCATTTCCATTTCGTTTTCATTTATCATTTCTTCTATTTGCGTAGAAGCAGAGTTTAACTCATTGGATTCAATCATAGATATTATTGATTCTTTTTCCAACTTTGGTATCATGATTTCTTTCTCCTTTTCATTTGATTGAACTACTTGAATTTCCTGAGCAATTTTTGTAGATCTCTTTTGCTTTGCTTTGGAAGGATTTAGCTTTGAAGGCATAAATAATGTTTCATTTTCTTTAATCTCTATTTCATTATTTTCCAAACTGATGTTTGTTGGATTAACATTTAGTCCTTCATTAATAAAAGGTTTATTAATGTCTTCTTTTTCATTTATAATTGCTTCGTTGACGTCTAGAGAAGTAGCCTCAATGACGCTAATATTAGCTTGATTCTGTTGAGTTGGAATTATTTTTTGTTCTTTTTCAAAGGACTCAGTAGTTGAGATTATTGTTGGAATTGCAATATCATAAGTAGAAGTAGGAATATTTTCTTTAATTTGCAAAGGCAAATTTAATAAGTCCTCATGAGTTTCTGTATCTCGAATTATTACAGATTCATTTTGAATATTAGATGGTCTTGCTTTCCTAGTTGTGTCGATATTATGAATTTGTGAAGCTAGTTCAAATGGTTGGATAACTTCTTCTGTAATAGACGTTTGAAGTAAAATATTTACTTTTGTATTTTCTTCCTGGATATTTTGAGTTTCAAACGGAATTTCTTTAATTTTATCATAAACATCTTCTGTATTTATAGGATGTAAAGAATGCACGATTGAAACATTAGCTTTTTCGGCTTGGTTGTTTTCAATATAAATATCTTCGTATGTTTCAAGATTGAGGTTTGAATCAATTGATTTGTGAGTTTTAAGTGGTTTCTTTATCTTTTTTCTCTCAATATTTTGAGTCTCATCTTCAATAATTTCTTCCTTTTCTGGGAAATCTTCAATCTCCAACTCTATTTGGCTCTTCATTTTACCGGGAATTTCTGCCTCTGCTATAAATTCTTCTTTATGATCGATTTTGAATTCTGTCTTGTATTCGATTTTCTCGTCTATTTCAATTATTTCCTTTGGTGTCGATTTGAGTTTTGGCTGTTTTATTTCTTTTGGAATTTTAACTTCTGTTTTCTTACTTATTTTTTTAAGCTTTGGTTGAGTAATATTCCCTTCAGTTGGAATATTTTCAATATTTGTAATCTCATCTGCCTTTATTTCCAAAAGGATTTCATCTTTGTCAATAATCTCTGCTGATTGTTCATCTTGAGATTCTGATTTTTGTCCCTCAGCTTCATTCGGATTCATTTCTGGTTTTGTAATTTTGGTCTTTTTAATTGTTTTAGATATTTCGTCATTTTTCAATTCTAAAGGCTCTTCTGGACTTTCAGGAACTTCTGTTTTGACAGTTATTTTATCTTTAGATTTTTTCTGCAATGGTTTTTCATTAATTGTAACTTCTAAGCTTTCAATTGGAGACATCTCAGCTTCTGTTACAATGTCTTCTTGTTCAATTTTAAACTGGGTTCTCTCATCTTGTTTTGCAGTGGTTTTTTTGGTCAATTTCTTTTCTTTGGAATCTTTAGGAGGAAATTCGACTTTCTCTTTCATCTCAACATTTATGCTTTCTTCTGGTATTTGGACTTCTGTTTCGATTTCGATTTCGGTTTCAGGAGCTTTTGCATCTTTTATCTTGGACTTCAATCTTTTTGATGCTTCTTTTGTAGGAATTTTCTCATCGATTTTCAAATTTAAAAATGTATTATCTTTATCTTTTTGATTTTCATATATTGACTCTTCATTTGGTGACATTTTGAATTCATATAATTCAGATTGTTTTTTACTTGTTTTTTCTTTGGGCTTTTTATCTTTATGATCTTCAAGTTTACAATCTGTTAGTTCTTTCATTTCCTCATTTTTCGTTTCTTCAACTATTGGAATATCTCCAGTTGATTTATCATCTTCAAGTTCGCCACCTTGTGATGTTACTCTTTTCTTTCGTTTTGGAATTTTTGAACTTCCTTTTTTAGAAGGTTTTTCTTCATCTTTGAGTTCTAAATCAAAAATAGTAGTTTCTGGAATCTCATCGTCAGATTCTTCGAGTTGGGTCAATTTAAATTCATATAATTCCTTTTGTTTTTCACTTATATTTTCCTTTGGTTTTTTAACTTTAGCATCTTTGGGCTGAATTTTAACTTGCTCTTTAAGTGATTCCTCAACGATTACTCCATCTTCTGCTGGAATTATAATACCAGTGTTTTCAGACTGATCTTCTTGAATAGTTGTAGTCTTTTCTTTCTTTGTCTTTGGTTTTTTCATGAGCTCAATTGTTGATGGTTTTTTCTGAACTTGAGCTTTTATTTCATCATTTGTCGGAGCTTGAATTTCGGGTTTTTCTTCTTCGAAAGTTTGAATTGGAAATTCATAAAGTTCATGTTGTTCTTTTCTAGTTCTTTTTGTGGTTTTCTTCTTCTTTTCATCTTGTGAGCCAATTTCCACATTATCTTTTGTTTTTATCGTAATGTCAATATCATCAATCTCTTCTTCATCACTTTTATGGTGAACGAATTCCAATTCTTGTTCCATTTTCTCTTCAGTTGTTTCAAATATCTCATTTGTTTCTACTTTGGGAGATTTTTTCTTTAATTTCTTTTTGTCTTTTGGCTCATGAACGTCGGAAGATTTTATTTCATCGTATTCTTTTTCAATGTTTATTTGAGGTTTAAACTCTGATTGAATAGAAATATTCTCCATTTCAACGTCTTTGTTTTTTTTGATTTTTTCAGGAATTGTATTGAATTCATATGTTGCTTTCATTTCGGCTTCTATTTCAAAATTTGGTTTTGCATTTGTATCAAATTCGATATTCTTTTTAATTTCATCATTTGGCAGAACAATTGATGGTTCATTAATTGTATCATCATTTTGTTTCTTTTTCTTTATTTTAGTCTTATTTTTCTTATCAACTTTTTGCTTTTCAAAATCTTCATCTTCAGGTTTATCGAGCCTTTTCGGAATTTCCAGTTCAGAGGTGGGTTGTTTAACATCAGTAAGTTCTTTCTGTTTTTCTTTTTCTCCCATTTTAAATTCATATAAAATGTTGAGCTTTTCTTCTACTTTTTCCTTTTCATTTTTCCTTTCTTCTTCACTCGGTTTAAATAAAGAAGGTGATTTATCCCCAACTGTAACTTTCTCTTCAACATCTTTATTTAATTTGTCGGGTACACCGGGAACTTCTAATTCGTCGTTTGATGAAGTCTCATGTGTAATTTCTTCTTGATCTTCTTTTGGCAACTTAGGTTCTTTAAGTTTAGGAATTTTAGTTCCTTTAATTGGACCCATATTTATATTCCCATCTTCCAATTCATTTGATTTTTGACCTTTCAGTTTTGTACTTTCTTTTAGTTCCTTTGTTTCTGTTTCATTTTTGGTGGGCTTATCAAATGGCTTTAACTTTATTTTCTCCTCGTCTGTTTCTTCTTTTGGAACTTTTCCTTTGCCCATTTTTAGTAATGGCTTTTCTTCTTCCACATTATCCTTTTCTTTTATTTTAAGTTTAAATTCATTTGTAGAAGTTGGTTGACGTTCAATAATTTCTGCATCTTCTTTTTCATTTTCTTTTGGTTTTCTTCCCCGCTTGGATGGCTTTACAGTAATTAATGATGTTGGGTTATTGATTAAATCTTCATCTTTAGGTTTTTCATTATTTTCTAAAGACTTTGGTTTGTGCTTTTCATTGTCATCCTTTTGCGTTTCCTCTTGGACTTTCTTTGGAATCGGCTTTAATTTTACATTTTCATCTTGATTTTCATTTTTGGGCAGTATACCTTTACCAGGTTTCCATGTATTGGTGTCAACATCTTCACTCTCCTGCTTAGGCTTTTCCTTTCCTTTAAAATGATCCCAAGGTTTTGGAGCCTCTTCAACGATTGGAATTAAATCTTCATCATTTGGCTCAGTTTCTTCTTTAGTTTTGATTGAACGCTTTGGCTTATTTAATTTCTTTGCTTTTTCTACTTTGGCTTTTTCAATATGAGTAATTGTTTTTTCTTCTGTATCCTCGGGTTTTAGCAGGACATTTATTGACTGACTTGTTGATTGGTTTTCTCTCAAATCTAATTGAATAGGCTTTAGAGAAACTTGCTCTACTATATCAATTTCAACTGGTATTTTTCCTTTCCCTGGCTTCCACGATTTCTTTTTTTCTTCTGGTTCTTCTTTCAATAGACTTTTCTTTCTTTCATAAACGCCCTTAGCTTCTTCAATACTTTCGGTCTTGAATTCGGATCTTTCAAAGCCCATAGTTGCTGATGCTTCGAAGATTTCAATTTCATCATCTTTTGGAATATTATAATCAATTTGAACCTCTAATACGGTTTGTTCTTTTTCGGGTAATGCAGGAATCTCAAATGATTCTTTAACTGCCTTTCTCATTACTTTTTTCTCTCTCACGGTGGGCTTCTCTTCTTCCATTCCTTCATATGGGCTTGGTGTGAAATATTCTAGTTCACTTTGTTCAAAGGTTTTTTCTTCTTCATGTGATTCATCCGGGCGAGATTTTAATACAACTTGCTCCATTTCACTTATTTGAGGTTCAATTGGCTTAATTTCTCCTTTTTTTAATTTAATCTGTGAAAATTCAGGAGTTTCGATCGTTTCTTTTTTGCCATACATTTTTTTTGGTCCCGAAGGTTTTCCTTTTTTATGTTCAATGACAGGCTCGTCAGATTGATCTTCTTCTACTAGTTTAATAGTACTTTGTTGATCAATTTTGATGTTGATTTTTTGTTTGGGTAATGTATTTGGCTTTTCAGGCATATTGTCAATGATTTCGTTTTGTGGTGAATCAATTTGTGTAATATCATTTTGTGTATCTTCAATATGTGTTTCATCTGGTGCTAATTGTTTATCAGGTTTGTCCAATTTAGAGGATTTTACTTTCTTTGTGATTCGTGTTTTTGGTATATTTTTATGTACGAGGTTTTGTTCATCTGTCATCTTCCCCAATTGAGGTGTATCAATTTGTGTACTGGGTTCTTTTTGTTGAATAAGTGCATCCGGCTGTGACATGTCATCTTTACCAACGGTATTTTGTGTATTTTGTTTTTCTTCTTGTGTGATTTCATTTGGTGATGAGTTTGATGAGGGTTGTATTTTGGGCGTGTTGTCAGTGAAAAGAGAGCCTAATTAAAAATATATACACACATGAAAGTCAAACAGATCAAAATAATTTTTTGTATAGTTGAAACAAATTGAACAAGTGAATCATGCAAATTGTGAATTTAAATATTTTTTTATGTATTGTGATACTTCAAAGCATCTAATTTTGCTTCTACATGTAATTGATTTTGCATACCTATTTAGTAGTATAATTCATAGCTTCATTTCTATATGTTAAGTTCTACAAACTTGATAGCTCATTTAATACTTTTTTTGTCAATTAGTTATGATTAGATGGTTTATTTCAAGATAAATATCTACCATACCATTAATACTATTAAACGCAATAAAATTAGAAAAAAATTACCTTCAAAATCTTCTGGGCGGAATGACTTTAAGACTTCTTCAAGTTCAAGACCTTGAACGAATTTTGAAAATGCTTTGATTCCCAATTGTTCAATGGACTTTTTACGCCAACCAACTTTCTCTTCAGTTTTAATTTGTTCAATTATGGTAATGTCATATCGTTCCACCACGGTGAGCATTGCATATTCAAATTCAGTTTTAGTGATCAAATTACAGGTTTCCAATTTAAGAATTTCTTCAATTGATTTTCCTTCTTTGAGGTTCATAGTTAAAACAGCTATTTGTCTCATAGGAGTCATAAGGAAGTCAGGAATGTCGAGGATGTTAAGGGATTGTTCAATTGTTTGTTCTTTAGCAGTCTCTTGCTTAGGAGCTGCCCATCTACCAGGCTTCTTCTTCTTTTCCTCCTTGGGCTTTTCATCTTTGGGCATTTCTTCAATTTTGGGCTGCTCAATTGGTTGGACATCGTCTTTTTTTTCGGGTTCTTGGAATGACACTCTCCTCTGCTTCTTTTCGATGTCTGTCATTAGTCCTTTACTTTTTTCTTTTTCAGAGATCTCAATTGAAATCTCCTCAGTCTGAATAACATTTTCCTTTTCTTCTGCCTTTTGACTTCTAGTTTTCACTTCCTTCTTCTTTTTCTTTTGAACTCGTTCTTCTCCGGTCATTTCTTAAACAATTCATATGTAAATTCATTACATGTGTTCATTACATTTTCTTTTATTAATAAATATATTTGAATATAAGCTACAGATTATTTAAAATCTTTAAATACTTAATATATTATAAATCAAAGAGTATTTAATTAAATATTATTGTTACCAATAACTTGGACCAGTGATTGAGTTTTAGCAAGACCGAGTTCATTTTTCACATGACAAACATATTTTCCTTGCATTGAAGGGTTGAGATTGAAAAGCTTCAATACGCTCTTTACTGATGTAGTATCTATCCTGGAATTTGCATTCTGCGTAACAATCTTATCGTTGTGATACCACGTTACTTCTATAAATTTTAATTATGTCAATTTAAATTAAATATGTTTAGCTTGTTAAATTGCATATTATTGTAGAAGGTAATAAGAAACATTAAGTACCTAATAATAAATCTAGCAAAATAAGTTTATTTTAAAATTAAAGCATAAGAGCTATTTTATTATTCAGTATTATATAGGAATATTTTATGGGACTCAGATAAATAAACGTCATATCAAAATTTACCGGGACGAGGAGTTCCGCTGAATTTACACTCCAGTTCAATGGAAGTATTTTCTTCCACTCTTTGATCTTCAAGTTCTTTCTTGACTAATGGGGCAGCTTTTTCTGAATTTTTATGAAAGTGTTTTATATAGATAATTTTATGAATAATGTTAGTCAAAATGAATTTCAATTTTTTGTTTATTTAATTTGTAAATTAATGACAAGTACAAACATTTAATGTAGGTAATCAATTAATCACAATATTAGTTTATAACGTTAACTAGATTAGAAATCCTTTTTAATAAAAATATATAATTTATTATTATTCATTTCAATATTAATCATTATTGATATTTGTAAGACAAAATCACAATATTTCAGTCATTGTATGCGAATGAGTTGAGTTCAAACATTTTTTAGACATTAGTTTATAAACTAGCATGTCAAATTAATTATGAACACAAATTAATTTTAGGTTAGGATAACAAATTAATAATGGTTAGATTTAGTCTAAAGTCTCATCTGAACTAAAACTATGGTTTAGGCATGATCCTTCACTTAATTCTTCAATTGGTGTAAGCATTGGATAGAAGTATTCGCCAGAGTGATATTCCTCCTCCTCGTTCTCTGCTTGTTTTAAATAATTTTCAAGGAGTAAAAATTCATCATGCTCAGAATTATTTTGAAATCCTGTCTCATGCACACTAGATTCATCTTCATGCGAATTAAGGCTATCGTCTGAAAATCCACCTTTTGGTTCTTTTTTCGCCCATTCTGGTTGATGGAATTCAGCTTCTTGGTGTTCTATTAGAAACAAATTATCATGTAATAGGATTTTAACTTAATTAATGTAAGGTGAAAATTCTATCAATTATAAAAGACAGAACAGACACTTAAGGAGAAAGAACATGTAATATATAAATTTAATTTCCTTTTTAATTAAAATAATAAGTTCTATATTAGAACGCTATGAGTGTAAAGTCTTTGTATCATACATAAATATATAGTACAATCATTATACCAGAAATATCATCTTCACTTATATCGCGAGTTGAATCTGCTATTTCTTCATCAGGTTCATAGACATAAGCTGTAAAATATTTAAATTGTCTTAACTGTAATTTCTAGAAATATTTTTTCCTTTCTAATTTTCACAGTGAATAGTAGAGGTCCGAACGGAATCCGAACTTTCGGAATATTTTCGGAAGGGAACGAAACGGAACGAAACGAAATGGCTAAAAATTAACATTTCGGAATTCGATACAAAATCAAAACGAAACGAAATGAAAGCCGTTTCGTTTCGATTCCGTTCCGACAAAATTCGAATTTTGAAAATTTACAAAGAAATAAACATAACATATTACATTTAACTTTTTT
>VJMY01000467.1:0-60674 GCA_009869795.1 Neelides sp. FZ-2019 | reverse complement strand
AAAGCCCCATTAACACAAGGAAATTAAAGACATTTGAATGAATGTCATAATTACTTGTCGCAGAAGAAGTCCTTCGGTGATAAAAACAATTTTCGTATGCTGAGTTTTTCTCTTCTCAAAGCGAATTTGATATCCCACCTCACTTCCATATTCGTTCAACGTTTCAAAGGCCACACGTTTACAGAGCGAAAGACATGCAATTCTTCGAGGTTGAGTACATGCTAATCAAAATACGAATAGGACAATTAATGCATTGTACAAATATTGACTTTAAAAGAATAAAAAAAAGCTATTCAGATTTACATACGAATTCCATAACATTATTTACGTATCAAATTGATCATGAAGTGTGAATGATTCAATTACCAATATTATTATACTTAGCCCTCAATAAGTATTGCGGCACTTGAGTTGACTTCCCACAACCAGTATCTCCGGCTATGATTAAAACATTTGTTTTATTAAGAATCGATACAATTTCCTTTCTGAAAGTAAAAAATTTCATTATTAGTAATTCTCAACCATCATTATTCAATTAATAGCTGCAGTAAAATAAGTTTTTTCTACATTTTAAATAGTATTATAAGTGGAATAAAATAACTATACCTGTATTGAGCTATAGGTAAAGCTGATTGGGATTCTCGCAATTTCTTTAATTTGGAAAATCTTTCTTTTTGTAAAAAATCGACAAAATAAAGTAACGTTTGCAAAAACTCTGAAATGATTTTCTCAGGGACATTTTTCTTGATATAATGCTGATCCTCTGAAAGAAGAATGAAAAACAGGTAAGTTCAGAATATTCTAAATTTTAAATATATGATATCATATTATATTTTTTAATTAGGTATAAACTCAGTTTTCTTTTTCTGACCTGGGTTTAATTTAAGAATGTAGTCCTCCGAAGTTGAATACTTAAATTCAAAAGGAACAGTAAATTTTTTTGAATATTTTTTTGGAACTTCAACTCCAGAGACACGTATCATATTATCACGAGAATCATCTAAAGACGCCTTTTGCCCATCAAGCTCCTTCTGCTGTTGAATCTTCTGAATTTTATCGTAAAATTTCCAGAAATCAAGGTATTGTTGACTTCCTTTTGAAATTATATCTGTATCACGGAAAAACATTCGATCGAAATATGACTTGAATGTGTGGACGTCAAACTGAAAATTGTCTTTAAGTTTTATCTTCTTTTTAGAAGAATAATATTGGCGAGAATCGTCATTTCTTTGTCTTTTACGTCCCCCATCATCTTTATAATTTGATGACCGGTGACGTTCACGATGTTTTGATTCAGGCGAATCTCTTCTTCTTGAACTGGAAGGCTGCTCATCTAATGTAAGCCTTCTTGGAGATCTTGACCGATACATTTCCTGCTTAAAAATAAAAATTATTTTCAATTGTCAGTTGAACCCTTATGAATTTAGCACATTAAAAATGTTTGCAAAAATACTCACAAATAAGAATAAAATCTCCCAAATTAAGAATCGTTATCATTCTAAATACTAATTATATGAGTATTAGATATTTATTAAAAAATTAAGGTCTCTTTTATTATTATTTAAAGTTTTTAAGCACATAATTAAACAATAATTAAATACTTTAGAAAATTTATATAAAATAATTAATTCGGAATAATAAACTCAAAGACTCAATATTGGATTTCGTCTTGATCTCTTGATTTTCTCTTTTACTCCGCCTTTGAGTTTGAAAGTCGAATGCTTTTTTCCTTCTCCGCTAGATTCATCAACTTTGCCCATTCGAATGAAAGAAGAAGGGAAAATAAAGGAATTAAACGATCTTCTGACAATACTTGAACAAAGACCTCAACTATGCAACGTATTTAATACTATTAAGCTTATTTCGAGCTTACATTCTTGTATAGCTATACTCAGTTATGAAATTAAAGATTTGAATTGAGAACCTTTAAGATTTTTTAATTTACACCTGAGGCATGTTATAGCGTTCTCTTCTGTTTTATAAGGTAGGCACTCATTTCATCATTGAAATTAATTAAAAATCATTAAATTAGGACATGTATTAATTATTAAATCAACGTTTATTTTTACACAAGCCTAAGTTGTAACAAGATTCAAATATAAAGTTATTAAAACGCTCTCTTTTTTATCGCAGGTGGCAGGTTATTCTGCCCGTTCGTGCGTGGTGCAGAGTAGGAATACCAGTGTGGTCGAACAAACAACAAACTTTTATGCCGATCTTACACCAATGATTAATTGATTAAATTATCGCTAATACAATTTTTCATCTCTAGCCCATAAGATCAACTTTGGAAGACAAAGGTTCGATATTTAATTTATATTATATTTTTGAGGATGGGTTTTAAAATCGTTAAAGTTGAACTTTCATTCTTATGAATATTTATATTTTTTTTATAATTTACAATTAAAATTATTATTAATAATGATTACATTATAAAATTTAGATTGTATTAACTTGTATTTTAGTTCTACATTCAACTCAACCTACCAACTTGACCAAGGCGATTTCTCATAAAAATTACATCAATAGAAAAATAGCTTTAAAGATAATTGGCTCAGAGCTCAACATCTTTTGATCAACTATTCCAAGAGAGCTGCAAATCGTGATTTAATTGTAATTTCAATTAAAAATATTATTATTTACATTGTTCAATTATGAAGTTACAAATTTTTAATTTATATTTCAATTGGTTTAAAAATCAAATCTCAAAACAATGCCCTCCAAGCTTCCAATATTCAACAACTTTATCAAAGAAGACTAGAAAATACAGATTTGGAAGCTCATATAATTTCAGCAACCATTTTATTTACTATAAAGCCGAAATTAACTTTATACCCATTTTTTGTTCAGAGATAATCTGGTATTTCGTAAAATTCCATATATAATATTATAAACCAGAAAGATAAACAATGAAATATATAATTGCGTTATCAAGAATTTTATTTTAAAGTCTTCTTTTGATGTAGGAGATAATATTTTATATGGCGATAGCTTTGGATTTTAACTTAAAGGTACGAAGTGCTTATATCTGGGCGATAAAACATTATCAGAGTAAATGTTCCAACATGAAGAACTAACCCTCTCTCGAATCATTTTATCATTAGCTTAGACCTAAGGATTATAAATTATTATTTATTTTAAAACATCGTAACTGGTAAGAATGGCGATTCGTAGAATAAGCCTTAATCGTTTGATTTTACCCTTTAGTTTTTCCCGTCTCCTCTATTTATACTATAAGGCTCGTGAAGTTAGAAAAGAACAAATAAATTAATTGTTGATGGCTAATGTGTTCACATTGGATCTTTTCAGGAAGGGGTGAGTCGAGAGGGATGAAAGGGCGGAGATGAAAAGGCGTGGTTGAGGGCTGGCGGGGGCCGCAGAAGCGAATAAAAGTTGTGCAAGGCGGATCTCGAGGGCCGACTGCCAAGGGATCATCGAGAGGAGGAGTGATCCAACGGGAGCCACGACCACCTCCGCTCACTCTCAGTCAGCTACCACGCGTCCAGTCGTTGAGTGTCAGTCCCAAGTTTTCCTCCTGTCTCTACCAAGTCTCACCACGAGGCTCACTTACAATTAATATTTTTTTTGTGAGTGACCGTTCCGATACCATTTCCAAAATTCGGGTCAAAAACCGAGACCCGGTTCCCTGTTACCCGACCAGCATGGAGAACCACGAGAGCGATATTGAAGGTTCTTTGGTAAGTCACACTATCTTTCTTACTCCCTACATTGTCATATTACTCACGATGATAAGGGGCTCATTAAGACATTTTGATACAACTCCACATTGGAGAATTATTTTTCGGCCTTAACAGTTGGATAAATGATTATCTTGACGGCTGAGCCAAAGGGAAGTAGGCTAAATAAATAATTGTGATGGAAAAAATGATATTTGATCCACCAGGACACGAGCTTCAAATGAGGACATATGTAAAGTCAACGAAATGTTGATAAATAAAATGCATTTCTGATGGGTAATATGATTATGATTAATAATGGAGAACTTGAGCCAAAGTTGAAAAGGAGGCTTTCTGATATGAAATGTAAATTATTATTCTGTTTTTTCCCTCTTCGACACTCGACCTCCCATACATTCCCCCGATCAAATTAATACGTCTCTCCTAACATATCATTATTGCGATTTTATTCTACTGGCTTGCTCCTTGGCACGAGGAACTCTCAATGCGAGCGAGCATTCAAATAGAATGTTTCTAAATATTCACTCAATTTACACACATATGGATCACATGAATTTGAATTTATTGCTCCTATTAAACTTCCATCCAAAAGTCTCCGACGACTCTCAACTTGATGGACCAACTATAACTTCACAACATACACCGGCTTTTATTAGAATGAGCCTCACAAGTTGACATTCATGAATGAGAGATTTAAATTGAAGGGAAAACCCTTCTTATTTGACTGGGAAATCCTTTTCTTAATTTCCTTTATTGTAGGTACACTTCCATTTATTTCCAACTTTTGTTAATGGGACTCCTGTTGAAAAATGCTGTGAAAGCGCTTTCCCTTCCCGAACCTCCGCCTCACATTGGAACGTGGTCTTCCTTTGCATTAATCTTTTCCTATTTGAGAATCATACCTCGGAGGTATCATAAAAATATCATGAAAATATTTTTATATCATGAAGAGCGAACAGGTGAAGGGAGAGGAGGATCTTCCCGGATGTTTTTTACGACTCACCGTTTACATTTCTCTTATATGTTCCTTTCCTTCACTTTTACGATCCCCTCAAACTATTTGTCTGTCTCAACCTCAAAACAATTTCATTCCTTTTAATTAATTTTTCATCCTTGATGGGATGGATAATGGAAAAATACATTCTTGCACAAGAGTTCATACAAGGAAGGAATTTTTCCATTTCTCTCATTGTAAACCCATTGTTTATCATCATGAATGGAGATTTGAATAGAGAAATTTAATTAAAGGCTTAAGCATTAGAAGGACTATATTGGGCTTTTTTGTATGGAATATTATTGTTATTATTAGTTTGATGCTGGATTGAGAAATATTTTTTCCTCGTATTATATAGCGTTTATCATCCCACGAAATGGATCATAAGAGTTTATATCAGATCCCAAGAGTCACTTTTTTTCTCACTTGCTTTCATTAGCAGACCCCCGCTAATTCCCGATTGGGACTGTGGAGAGCTGACGTGAGATCTTATTTATTTGGATTCCAAATTAATGCTGCGTTCAACTGGTGTAAAAGAGATATCAAGGGACTTCTCACTTTTTATCCCCCTCTCATTTATTATCAAGGAGTGGAAAATTGGATGAATAAAAATTGGAATGCTGATGGTCCTATTCAAATTTCAATTTAGAGGAATTAGGGCTCGGAAGTGCTATAGGTATGTAGGAGAGGATGAGGTCGGCCAGATAAAACCTCGCAAGGGAACGTCTTTATTGGCTGATAATGAGCAGGGATATGAGGGAACAGCCGGAGTAATCTAAATTGTTAAACCCCATCGAAAATCTTTCTTAAAATAGAAAGTCATCTGCATAAAGATTGTGAAATTCCGAGTTCTCAGCAGTTGTTTCCCAACCCCTTGGAACAATGTTCATTCAACCCGAGAGTGAATAATAAATATTGGCCTCAATTTGCTCGCTCCGTGGATTAATTAGCCTTCTAATCGGTTTTGGTGAATAATCGGGCGACCTTTGGGCTGACATGTGAAAAGATGTTTGTGGGATGAATTTGGGAAGGTCGGATTATTTTCCTCGTTGGAGAGGAAGGGAGGAGAACCAGATGGACATTGGGTAAATTGCTTCTTCAGTCATCATAACTTTTCTCATCTCGGATTCCTTGTTGGTGAGCGCGGCGAGAATCTGTTTACCAATTTTTAGCTTGGGTCTTCCGAGGGTTCGCCCGATCTTCCTCTCAGCCTGTCCGCCCCTCTTTTCTTCAAGGAAATTTTTGATAATGTAGGTCAGGGCACTGTATGGATATCTTAGTGGATTTTTAATTTGATGAGGTGGGTCAGAGGGGCTTTTTGGTCCATCGAAGAGAGGCCTTGAAGGAATCGAAGGATCCTCTGCGGACCTCACCTCCTCCCAAGTACCTTGTTCCTCCATAACGATTCAACATGGTTCGTCATCATTATTTTTGTCGCCATCGGTGGCGGTGGCTTGAGGGGGTGGCCCTTCAAAACTCCCCATCAAACTTGGACAAATCCAACTCATAATCCTCAATGGATCCCTTAAACCAAAAGGTCACTCTCTCTCCACATACTCTTTGATTTCACGCCAGTGTAAGACCCTTCACTCCATCATTTCTCCTTTCTCATGTCAGGCTTCTTCATATTACTGCCCTCCGACTCTGAACATTGACCTCTCCATTTATTTTTTTACATTTATTCCTCCTAATCCATTTATATTTATTCGAATCGTGATGGGACTTAGCATTCTTAATTTCCAACCCTCGCATTTTTCGTAAACAGAGGAAGCCTTCGAGGCTGGTGAAACGGATTTGGATGGCCTCAAGGGTCCTCCTTATCCTCACTTGGGTATAGAACTAACTAATGGTGCGAGCCCTTGAGGTACCTTCTACTGGTATTTGATAAAATCCATGTTGGTCCTTGGAAGAAAGCGGAGGAGACCTCGATCGACGATTTTCAATGTGAAAATCATCCTTAGACTCCGAATGCATTTTATCTTTGGTAAGAATCAAAGAGCACGACGCCCCGCTTTCCATCCCTCCAATTCAACTTGCTGTGATCGGGCTATTATTTGACCCTTGGTTCTCTTCCTTTATAAAATGTCCTCGACTCGCTCCTGCCTATATATCTCCTTCATTGTTGCCCTGTCTCTTCTCCATTCCCCTCATAATGCATACGCCTCATTGTTCAAATGAACTCAAGGAGCTACAAAATGGTACAAAATGCCCAAACTACCTCATATTTTCTCATGCTACATTTCAATTAATTCTTTTAGCACTCCAATTCAAGTGTTTTTATGGCTAGTCTTGGTATTTTGGTCCGGTATTTGGGGCAAAGCTGGGTATTAAATGGAACTATCTACACGGTTTTGGAAATTGAGATTAATCCCCATTGGAATATATAAACAAATAGGTACGCTTTTAAAATTATTTTTATAAACTGGGGTTATTGAATTAGAGCCTTGTGGAAGTAAATGCATTTGAGCTCAAGACGTATAATTTCGAAGGGGCTCTGAACATCTTGAATGTCGAGTTGGAGGAATGAAATAAATATGGGGGGTGGTGTGAAAGGGTCTCTCATCAATTTCCCTGTTGGGTAATTTGGTCTGGTTGTTTCTCGAATCTTTCGAGAGGATGGCACGGGGAAGAATTTGACTCCTTGAAGTTGGTGAGGGAAAGTGGGTCCATGCACACACCCAGATGGAATTCACTCACTAATGTAGGCTCTATCGAAAATGGCCCTTTCCTCTTCGGATTTTGTTGTTTTGGTGGAAAAGGAGCATATCAAGCATCTGGCCCGTTACTTGAGACGTCCAACCATATGCTTCCTTAAATCTTGAGCCAGAGGAGCCGAAAACTCAACGAGTCTCTCTCTCACTTTTATGCTTAGCCATAATCCCATACTGTTCGAACGCTAATGATGTTTCTTCCGAGTCTCGATCAGCTCCTGGGTGTGTGTAAATGGAATGGGAGGAACTTCCACTTATCGGCTCTCTTGAGGGAATTCAACGTATTTTTATTATTCTCTCTCTCCCTTTGAAATGAGGGAAATGAGAAGTTAGAGGCGAGGCGAATCCTTCCCTCTCAATAGAACCGAATTTTTAAGCAGATGAATGAATGTGGAATTGACGAATTTTTTGATCGGTAAAAAGGATTTTTTGATCCAGCTGGTTCGTCTTTCGTTAGGGTTCTTATCACCTTCTCCTCACCTGCACCCCGAGAGTTTCCGCATTCAGGGATTTTTTGTGATTCTTTGATACGATTTTCCTATTTTCCCATTCATGTCCCTGCCCCTCTCTGTTTCCCCGCATTGAGATTCAGATTGAGAGAATGAATGTTGGTTGGGAAAAGGCGAAAATTGCCAGGCGTGAATGATGGTAACAAACGGACCCTTTTCCTGATCAATTCCTTTTAATTTTTTTATATTCAAAGAGGCGAAGGCTTCTCCAAACTTTCTCCCATCAATAGTGAAGCAAAGCCGCTGAAACATTAGGCATATGAATGGGAGCTGATAAATTTTTTCTTCATTTTTTATTCTCCTATTCTCCTCTCTGGGCCCTTCATTTGTGGAAAGGTGCTTTTATTTTATAGGGTAAAGAGGGGAAAGGCTTGCATAAGCCATCATGCAGCCTCCATCCCGGCCGGCATGACAAAATCTTTGATTAACCATGACAGCTACTTTTATTATGCATGCAGGAGTCTGCAAGCTCCTTCATAATGGAAGTCGAATCCCTTTTTCCCCAATTCAGGAATAATTTCTGGTTGATCCAACCGGCTTCTTTTTTTCTTATTCACGAACCCTTTGGACGTTTTCCATATATGAGGAAAAGGGGGAAATCTCTCTCTTACGGTAAATCTCTCTTATGTATAATGGCCCTATTTTATTATTGAGAAGTCCACATTTGTTTGATCGTGACGGACGGAGGCAGCTGAGGGCGAGGGTTGAAAGGGCTGGTGGTCCTTCATCCCACCAACTGCATCAGCCTCCCTCTCACATCCACTCCACATTTCCCCCAAATTTTGAATATTATTGAACGTTGGAGGAGAGATTCTCCTTTGTCCTCCCTGGGAGAGTGAGAAATGAGTATTTAGTCATATTACTTAGTTAAGATAAAAGGTGGTGGTGTGGCTGATTAGGAGCTGACATCCTCGACCAAGACTACCTAATGTGATAATGGATAGGACTTATAGCACTCAAGTGGATAATGAGAGTTGGGTCGAGAGAGTGTTTTCCTCGCACTCGTCTTCACCTTGCAAGGAGCCTCTTGATTCATTCTTCAGAGCGGAGCAAACAGGGGGATCCATTGAGAAAGTGATAATGAGGATGAAGAGAGGGAACAGGTACTAAGTGTCTGGACTCGAACCTAACGGACGACTCAAATTGATTACGAGAGCTTCAATTTATGCTCAGTCTATTTGTTCCATTATTGCCATTTCCAATATATTAGTCACTCGTGTTGAACAAGGCCTTTCATACACAGTTCGAGGGTGGTGGGAAATGGGAAATGAGTGATAGGCCCAATATATTTACGTTTCCTTACTTGTATCAAGAACCAGATAAAGGGACTCTCATTGTCTTCGAATCAGAGGGGAGGCTGTTAAATATAAAACAATGCTCGTTGTATTCTGCGATTAGAACGAGGTTAATGCGATTTTAATGGCTATTGAAAAATTCCAAAAAGGAGGGGAAAAAAGGAAGAAGCCTTTTGAGATTAGTGTAGATGGGGCCAAGTTGGGACAAGATGATGGAGAAGAATGGAGAGGAAGATGAGGGAAGAATCTCACAAGTCCCAAGACCCCAATGAGACTCCGTCGATGTAGATTGATGAGTTTCTTGGCGTCATTTCAAGGAATGTCTCATCTTCCGATTCCTTCATTTTGATTCATTACACTTCCACTCCTGGAGACTTGTGGAGTCTTTTGAGTTCTCTCGGATCATTTCCATTGGGCTGACTATGAGAGAAGCCCAGGGAGAGTCCCTGTGTTCTTTATGATTCTATTCTCATCCGGAGTTTATTGAAAGTGTGCGTGTTGTTGGATTATATAAAAGATGAGAGACACATCCGTCATTTGCCCCTTAGTTTAGTGGTCGGGGCTTTATTGTTGTATTTGGCAAACAAATGAAAAAAGTTTTTCTCAATTTGAGAACCCCGCATTCCTTCTGTCTTTTGAAAATACATTGAGGAGGCTCCTCTCTCCTTCTCATTCATCCTTTTTTCATTTCCCTCCGCCGCTAACTATGCCTAATGTTCCCATCTCATTCGTATGGAACTGATACGCCTCACACTGACTGTAATTGAAATTTCCAACATGCATAGGAAGGGCAAGGAGTGATATTGGGAGAAGGAGTTAGGGGAGCCAGGCATACCTATCAAAGAGCGATCAATCAATCAACCTCAATTCTCCTCCTCACTCAGCTTGCCATTTTCTTGTGAGGAAGCCGGGGAGAATGGGAAATGACATAATGGAGCCTCCAGTAGCTTTATTTTCGGACGGAGCTCCACAATGGGGGAAGAAAGACTTTTTAGTCGAGATAATGACTTCTCTATATCGTTTTGTGTACGGTTGATTACTCGTCCTCTTCTTCGCGATAGACAGGATTATTTTTGAGTCGCTTAATTAACCCTTTACTAATTTTCAAATATATATGCTCGTCTCTATTCATTTATGTTAGTTATAATCATCCAAGACGTTATAAAGGCTCGGGACAAAGTCCAAGCTTTAAATACATTTTGAAAAAATAAAGTATGAGTCAATAATATCATAATTGTCGTGCATTAATCTTCTTCGTCATGGGTTATCTTAATATTTCTCTCTTTTGATATAAGTTGATGTCTTTACAATTGGTTCGAATCGTTTGTATTATTAGCCATGAGTCATTACATTTAATCGCGACCAGCATCGAATGTAGGTGAAGAGATTAATAAAGGGCTTGATGGTCTTTTATAACAAAGTGTGAAATGGAATTTTATGCTTCGGCTCTCGGAATTTATTCGGTCATCAATAAATAGGCTGAGTCAATTAATAAACTGTTTGTCCCGAGGGAGAGTGTTGAGCAAGAGGGAATTTAATGGGGTCTGAATCAGATGGCGATAGGGTTTAATGAGCCACATTAACAGATGGAGAATTCGACATTTGATCCTTGATGAGGAATTGCGCCGTCAGCGTTCTTATAACGTCAAACCGAGTGAATAAACTTGTGTGCTTGTGTGTCTGTGTGATGGGATTTCCTCTTGTGCGCGGATCAGGTGGGCCAAGTTGTGGAATCAAATGGGCGAGCTGTTTGCTCTGGAGTCACAAGAGGTCTTGAAAAGTGTTGATTGTGGAGAGGGGAAGTACCGTAATTGAGAGAGCACACAGGGCCGGGAAAGCCGGGTGGTAAGGTGGAAACGTAGGTGAGAGACGGAGCATAAAGACCCTCTCAATGGGCCGCGAGAGGAGTATTTCTTTTCATGTGAGAAATGACTTTTTTCATAGCTATCAGATATTGGGAGCCGAGGGAGGCATTACTCCGACCTCTTATTCATTCCCATTTTTTCAAAAGGAAGACAATCAAAGATTGGAGGTCAGGATTGAAGAGGGAGAGGAACACCTATGGCTTTATGGCGACACGATTCTGCCCTTTTTCCCTAATGCTTTCCGGACGGGTCTCCCGAGCATTCAAGATTCGATTAGCCTTTTCTTTCAAGGCCTTGATTTGACAATAATAAAAAGGCCTGTCTGACCCTGAACAAAGGAATTGTAATTGCCAATGTGTCTCTCCGTGTCTTTCCTTAATATTCAAAAATATTGGAGTGGAGAATCAAAATGGATTGAGGGGGTAGGAGATGGGAAGATAGGAACGAGGCTTGAGAGCGACCAAGAAGGTCATGACTCATTGTCAGCGAGAGGTTCCTCATCGAGGAAAATAAAATGACAAGGCATCTCTCTGGTGTTTATAGTTCTCCTCGGCCTTAATGGAATGGATGAATGTTTAAGGGGTCTCTTTATTTATCCGGGATTCTTTCGAGGACTAAAAGAGAATTTTATGTCCAAAAAACTACATGTCCGTCCGATTGTCCTACTTGGTCTCCTTTTCCCTCTCAGCTTCAATGTGCTTAAATTTCATTCCTATTCATGGGGTCTTAAAGGGTTCAGTTTGGAATATTTTTGGACAGTTTTTGTGTCGTAAAATGATGGGTTTTCTCTCTCTCTCTCTCAAGGGACGCTTTGCTATATAATTTATAAGGAGGGCGACACTCGGTCAGTACATTATAATTCACGTTGGATTTTATAAAACGTCTTGGTATCTCTCCGACATTGTATTTCTCTTTGGGAGTTTATGAGGCTCTCGTGGTAGGCAATCCTTTTATTATCATTTTAATGTCATTTTCTTCGAAATCTGATGGGGGAGTGTAAATCTTATCTTCCCAGTTTATCCCTTTCATTTTACCATGAATTTATTGAACAATATCTCTTATTCAAACTTCCCATTTTCGTCCCCATTGTCTCCTCTGACAGAGTTCGAATATAAACACTTCTTCATGTAGACCCATCCATGATAATACTCCGCGTGGCTCTCACTTTATTGCAGTCATTTTTTTGTCAGATGGGAAATATTTAGGCTGAATAATACATAGTATTGAGCATAAAGCCGTCAGTCATTGGAGAAATTTCCAGGATCTCAATCCTCCTTTTTTAGCGGCACAAAACCATTTTTCTCATCTTGTTATTGAATAACAAAAGGACAACTTTCCTTCTGACCATATAACTTTATGCTTAAAGTCATTTGCTGTTAATAGGAACCTTAAACGATGTTAGCTTCTAGGAAATAAGGGCTGTTTTATGCTCGAGCAAAAAAATACGCTCAAGACACTCCCAGGTTGTCTCCATGTGTCCTCTCGGCCCAAGACAAATAGTTTCGTTTTTTGGTCAAATAAGGACTGTTGAAGGGGCCTTTTGCTCCAGAGACCAAGATGCGAAAGAAATTGGAAGCAGAAGCCAGGAGGAGTAGTGGGAGTCCAGATAGGTGCAATTGACTGTTTACAAGACTCTGGTATTAAGGGAGTAAAAAAATGTGGAAAAAATTGAGGGTTGTGTGGAAGGGGAAAAAAGGATAAAAAGGCTTCTCACTCGGTGAATTAACCCTTGTTGCATCTGTGAGTGAGCTGAGTGAGTGCATGTGCCAGACACGCGTCTCTATTCATCTCATTCGAGGATTCTTACCAGGAGCGGCTTCACCTCCTTTTACTCCACTATCATCCATGCTCTGCTCTAACAGTTAATCTCGTGGCTTCTTCCTTCAACCCCTCCATTCCCGAGAGGGATGAACAGGGCGGAGGGCCCATTGCACAAATTCCTAAACACAAAATGTCTGTGGAATTGGAAACCTTTGCTATTCAATTTAAAAATGCCCCATTAGGATGAATGAGATTGAGAACGAGTGTGAGGAGAAGAGACTATTCAATTGAGTATAGGCATGATGAGGGAAAAGGGGTTTAGAGAACATAATATGAGGCGTGTGACTATGAATGAATTTCTCAATTTTAAAAGAAATCCTTTTTTCCATTTTAGTCGGGCCCGGAGCATGATCATGATCATGATGAAAATCTAAGTGATGATGATGATGACTCGCGGATGTCGAATAATTCGAGGAATGAGCAGCCTATCAAAGCTACTTTAGATCCAGAAGTCATCGCTAGACTCAAACAGGTAAGTTGTGAAGTAAATACAAATACAAATCGACGCGTCACTTTTTGGACTATCCTTAATTCCTACTTTTAAGGATAATTATCAAATTAGAAGATTATATGCTAGGCGATTTAATGGATCAAAACCAATAAGTTGATTGATTAATTAGCCTTGTAGTTTTGACGTAATTTCATGTTTGAACTTGGATTGATGTAGCATGGGATGCCGTTCGGAGAGGATCTTGAGAGGTCGCTTCCTTTCTTCTTTCCGACCCCGCACTTGATGGCTTCCCACTTGGCAGCTGCTGCTGCTGCTGCGAAGGAAAAAGACATACACAGAGTAATCCCCCATAATACGATCATCAATTGAATTCGAGTTGAGGCGCTGGCGGAGAGATTTTTTATTTATCCTGCATGGGTTTTGGTGATTTGTAGGTGACTTTCCCTGGGTTTTCGCAGGAGCGATCTCCTCCACTCCGTTATCCAGAAGAGACGCTTCCTGCGAATCAAACACCACACTCGGACTCATCCACTTCCTCAACGTCCTCACAACAGACTTGGAGTTTTGAAGAGCAATTCAAACAGGTGAATATTTTATTTCTAACGCTTTTTTCTCATTTTAAACATAAAGCATCAATAAAAAGAACATCATGAAGCTGCAACCTGAAAAGCCATATGCGTTTCTCAATTAAAATACAATTATAAATATCATAATTGGAGTGAAAAGAGCAATAATTGTTATTAGAGCTCATTTGAACATGTAAGTCGAATGAAAAAAAGAACATTTATAGAACGGCACAGTCAATTGAGGAAGTCATAATTCAAAAAATTAGGTTGAAGGCCTCGAAGAAAACATGGGTCTATGCTCTCTGAAGTGATAATATTTGAGGAGGAGGATCGAGTAGTAATTTGAGATGTTCCTCAAGAAGTTTTCTTCAAAATGAGCTCAGTTTTTACGTCTGCTATCTCAAGATTTCATATTGATTAGCCGAAATGATTTCCGCTCCTGGAGTGTGTTAAGAACGGGGGGTTATTAGATAAGTTCATTTGCGCTCTTGGAGAAATAACTCTGATGAAGGTTGATAAAGGGCCGAAATGGAATTCAAGTTCGTACGTTACAATGATACAATGAGGGTGAGATGCAGATGGCAAAGTTTTTGGATCCTTCTGGGATGCCGAGATATCCGGCCTGGATGTTTGGGGGTGGACTCCCTTGTAAATTCTATTCCGCCTGATATTAGACTCGATGGCTCAGGAGACTGTTGTTTTAGACTTGGAATTCAGAGAAGGGGCGAGGAGGACTGAAGGAAATTAAAATTCTCTCGTCTGTTAGCTCAATTTATCTCGGGTCGGTCGACAGAGGAATGAGAGTTTTTCGTTTTTGCAATTCATCAACTCTCTCTCGCTCAATTCCCACCATACATCTCGACGATCATCAATCGCTCTTGGAAGCGAGAGAAAGAGCGATTCCTTGACTACATACACATACAAACACACACTCCTCCCTTCCTCTGAAAATGGCGTGACCTGGGCGCATTTCCACACCAAAAATCAAATTACATGGATCTCCTTCTTTGCCATTTTTCAAACGATTCGCTTGTCCACATTACATTCGAGAAAGAAAGTGGAAGAGAAAGAAAAACTGGGAATTTCTCATTCAATTTCCTCTCACTTATTGTTAAATATCTTGTTCGGCCCGTGTTTCCTCTGTATCATTACCCTGGGTGTAATAATATGATAGGAGGAAAGGCTCATTAGGTCTTGAGAGCTTCTTCGCTCGGGATCCAATCCAAACTTGAGGAACCATTCATTCCTTTACTAGTATCCCTCATAGACTTTAATTATCTCATCTAATCAATCCTCGAAAGTTTCTCCTTTATTTCCAATTGTTCTCCTTTCGGCGGGCAGGGAGATTGATGGGATTGGAATGAAAGTTTTTCTAATTTACCTTCATTACAATTTACAAATTCCATATTGGAGGATGCGAGGAGGCTCGTAAAAATAAATTAGAATATTTCCATTACTCTTTTCTCATTATGAGTATATGAGTCCCTATCATATAATAATTTAGGAAAGATTGAATTTGAATAAGAGAGTTTTAAATAAGGAGTATTAGGACTTTCGCTTCGCCACGATGTCCAAAGAAAAACCACCTACGGAGATAGTTCGACGGATGAGAGTTATTGAGATTACCTGCACGAGCCTTGAGATTATTCCTGTCTATAAACCGGTACTAATTAATGGGAGATAAAAGTATGATGTAAGTTTATTGAAAAAGAAATGGCGATTTACAACGGCCGTTAAATTTTACGAGATAATCAAGGAGAGGAACAATGTTGGGTTTTATCATGGAAAATTCCACGTAATTTCACGTATTGGCTCTTGAGTCATATTAATTTGAGAATTGTAATCATCGGCGTTTCATATAATAATAATATGTTTGAGACTCTCCTCATTTTGAATTTATTTAACTTCACCAACTATGAACTCATAATCATTAAGCAAATGCAAATGACAAGAGATAAATTGTCCATTAAACAATAATAAATTCCAATGAAGGCTCCGAGGAAGAGAGACGAGAATCATTTCATTATCATATCATCATTAATAGAAGGAAAAAATAATAGACGGAGAACATCTACATAATAACGAAATGATGTCTAACAATGTTTGAAAATCTGTGTGTTTCGTCATAGTCAATAGTCTTTTATAATGTGTAATTGCGTTCATTCGTGAGTTTAAAAGGGCGATAAACATTGGTAATGGGGGGACGTGCAAAGGGGGCTGTGTATACAGCCGATGATGTGAGAGCGAGGCTTTTATTGAAATTACGCCCAGATTCGAATTCCCTCATTAATGTTAAATAAATGGAATGAAATGATGATGATATGATAATCATTCTTTGGTGGATGGCCAGATAGGCTGAGCAAACGAATTCCAGCTAATACTCGATTTCGCTGGCTATATAAAACATCCACCTCATTGAATCTCCTCGATAATGAATGCAAATGTCTGGTGGGGAATGGAGGGAATTAACAGGATTAATGTAGATTACGCGAACCCCAGTGGATCACACAATGATGATTGAATAGGAGCCAACTCGTATTCAGATATACGAGAGGATGAGTGAATGTTAGTCTTGGATTTATCACTTGTTCGATTTGTAGCGTGTCGGGGCGGCTTGGGCTTTCTTGTCAGAGTGTGTGTGGATGTGAACCACCGTTTATACATTAGAACGATGGGGGAAATGGTTTTATTTGCACTCCGCACTAATACAATGCATTATAGATTGTTAGACTTTTATTTAAGAGTTAATGAAATGAGCGAGAGGATCTTTTCCTGTGTGTGCCAAGGGGGTGGGGGAGTTGAAATAAAATCCCATGAGTGATTAATCAGCCACAGATGATACTGACGAGGCTCATGAAGGGTCAATTTGTTGGGAGGGGCTCTCCCCTTATTTGAACATCTCCTTCCTCTCCTAATGAGGAGCAGCCAAGAGGCCCGGAAATTAATTCCCCTCTAATCCACCTTTGAGCACATTCAAACTCCCAACCACCTTCTAGATTATAATGAAAATTGCCATTTTATAATTTATCTCTTAGAGATTAGACAATTTGTCCTATGGTGAAAGTATGAGCTCAATTGGGTTTTTGTCATTCTAACGTGTCTGAAATTATTTGTATCTTTGTTATTAGCTGGTCATTTTTTGGGGATGGAAAATAGGAATGCATGGATGGGAAATGGCAAAGTCTTCATCATTGTGTGAGAAGAAGAGAGAATTGAGCAATTTGGGAGAATAATCAAGTGATTACGGGACGAGGGCTCTTAATGGCTTTCCCTAGATACCTTTGATAATGAGGAAAAGAGGAGATGAGGAGCGAGCATGTGAATTTGATGAGTTTCTCGCTCGAGGATATTTCCAACTATGATGGCCCCATGCTCCTATTAAGATGAATGTGCGGGAGGGTGAAGGTGGAGGAGACGGAGGAAAATGTGAGTCTTCTAATAGAGACGTGTGTTCTCGGTGGTTCTGCTGCCCAGCGTGGGAGCTCCACCATCAGTGGCGGTCATTGAGAGCCAAATTTTATGGAAGGGGCTCTGTGTCGAAATTGATTAAGATTTGATTTCCTCATCTCGCTCTACAAATTGGGGAGTTTGGAAGAGGGACGAGAGGGAGGGTTTGGATTGGACGTAATTGATTCATCAGTCTGGCTGCTCGTTGACAGGGTCAATGAGGAGTTCCTCAAATTGAAAATTGAGTTTTCCCATATAGACTCCATCCATCCTCACTTTGGAGTGAGGGAGAGTGGATGTCGGAGTTCAGGCTGTGAATCTCCATTTCAAATGCCTGAGAGAGAAAATAAGAACAATAAACTAATCTTGCCCTTTCTTCCTTCTCATCTTCTTCGAAGCCTCTTCCTTTTTATTATTTATAGGAACGGGTCCAAATTAAATCCTAAATTAAATCTATGAGCATGTTTCTAATCACAAGTCCCAGGCCTTGGAATTCTTTGTTTTAGGCTTCACTCCAGACTCAATTATTCACGATTACAATTTTTAATCCAGATCCTCCTTGATTCCGTTCATCCTTCCTTGACTCCATTGGGCCTCATGACTTTTGCTAAGAGAGGTTTGAGATATCTGATCGTGAGCTGCTAGATTCGGATGTATACCTTGTAGTTAAATAGTTTTGTGAGTAATGGGAGATTTATCGTATGAATGGAGTGCATTTGGTAGAAGGTGAAATGGATAGGCGGAGGCTGAGGGTGATTGAGGAGTAAATGGAAGATGAGATTTTGGATCTGGCGATGATATGACAGTGATATATTCGTCCATTAAAAAGGATCGTTGGCTCGGGTCGGTTCTTCTTCGGCTTTTCGTGTTTGCTCGTGATGTGTTCAGTTCTTGGTTCGAGCGAGGGAAGTGCAAATAGACGAGAAAGGAAATCTCTCAAGTTCAAACAGAATTCGTCGGAAATCAATAACCTATATCAAAATATTTGCATTCCCCCATTAAACAGTCCTCTTCGTGATAGGTTCGATCATGGTGCCTCTTCCATGTTAATGATTCCACCTTTTACTCGGTACATGCGACGCGTCCTCCTACTTATAAAACCCCATTTGAATGTAATAAGCAAAGGGGAAAGGCTTCGTTTGCATTTGGCTTTGTTGGAGGAGGCGGAGGGCTGAAGGTTCGTCAACTTATAAAAAAGCTATCATACTCCACTTGTAAGACTTCTTTCTCCCTCGCCGCCATCCCTCTCTTCACTTTTTATCCACATTATTCAATTCCAAAGGAGCCTCACTCGCACATCATGCATCTCCCTCATATTCTCTCTTGTAAAGTATTTTGAGCCCCAAAGAACTCCAAAAAGTTCTCCTTGGGTGGATTGAGAGACAAAGTGTTGGAGTCGAGGAGTTTATTAATGCCTTGTCTTGCCTCCTTCGCCACTCTTGGCTCTCCACCTCACGATGTGATTAACCCTGTTTAATGTCTCTCCAATCTAGTTGCTCTTTTACGAATGGACGAGCGAGGTCCGCCCACGCGGGGATATCACTATGGGATAAAATGTATGAGAGCGCCTTTTGTTCGCTTGCCAGATGAGGATGTCTATCTTATTATGGCGTGTACGTTTTATATCCACCCAGCCCCTTCTGTACTATAAAACTCCTTTGGATATCATTTTTTGGTAAAGGAGATATGATTGAATTTTTGTAAGTTCTTTCATCGGGAAGGTTCTTTGGGGATAACTTCTCGACTCTCGGCCGTCTTTGGAGCCAAATGGCTAGAGTGAAAATAATCAGATTCGAGTGTCTCACCCTCTCAACATCCTGCCTGTCAGAAGTGTCAAAATAGAAAGAGGTGTGAGAGGGAACGATGAGGATTTTCCGAGACGATCAAAAGAGGAGGACAAGGCCTAATCACACCTTCACATCCTCTTGGCTCATTTATGGCTCATTTTAATCCAAGACTCGGGTCTTGGTCCAGAGTCTTGGTTCTAACGTGCCGAAGATCCTTTTTGAGCCTGAACGTTGACGTTTAGGAGCGGAATCTAATATGAGGATTGGAGTGAAATTGAAGTCGTAAATTTAAATTAATTTCCGAGCGTTTTTCCACCACGCCTTGAAATATCCCTATCGCTTGGCGTCCTTCTCTCACCATATTTAGAACAAAGTTCGTAAACATTTTAATTGTGGAGGAAAATAATGGTTGACGGGGGGAGGGAAGATAAAGGTGGATAATTAGAATGGTTATTATATGAGGAATTAACCATGTTCGTCTTGAGCGCCTGAACATTGGGAGAGCCATTAAGGAATGGAATAAAAGATATGATGAATAACTATAAAATGAGACGTAATGGGAGGGTCTATAGGAGAGGCCTATGATGAGACGTATATGGAAATGAAGATGTTTAAATTTAGAGTAAATTCCCTATGATGGTTAAGTATGGTGGGCTTGGCGCTGGAGTAATAATTAAGGGTCATTTCATGAAATATGCAGGGGTAGTGGTGAGAGGATGCCGTTGGTAGAGAGATTCGTCGAGAGAATAGAATCCTCCCTCGTTCGCCTTTATGTCTCTTCGAGACTGAGGAGAGTTAATGGACTGGAATATGAATGAATCTTTAACTACGAGAGGGAATGAGAAATTGTGAAGAATCATAAAGGGGATTAGAGGATCAAATCATGATAATGTCTCTGAATAATTACCTTATACAAATTATAAGACTATACTTACCGAGTCACGGGACGAGAGTTATATAAAAATTATAAATCATTTAAATTCAGTTTAACTATGATAGGTGGGGAGTGTAATTATAACAGTTTTTTCCAAATACATATTTAATAAGTTGAATGAATGCAGAGTATTTTTAATATTTATTTAATGGTGGGTTCAAAAGGAATGGGATTTCTTCTCGAGGGAGCGCCGAGTTGGACCAATGTTCAAATCCACGTGTGTAATAATAATCATCTCTTTGTACAATGGAAAGAGAAGCCCATAGTTGAGATGGACATTAAGTTTTATTTAATGTTTCCCTCATCCTCCAGCGAGGAGATGGTTGGGAAACTTAGGAAATTATCACGTTTCTTCTCTCATATAATTGAAGAAATGTGCCCGGCCCTTTTTACGAACATAATCTCTCCAAGGGGTTATTTTATGAAATTGACTCGGCCCCAAATAATCCTTTTCTTTCGGCAAACAAGGGGTTCTAGAATAATTCCCCATATCCGCCGAATGATGAGGGTGAAGATGTTCCTTTAGCGGAACTCATAACAGTTATACTCATATTTGAACAATCGATTTGAATCTTTGAAGAAGGGAGGTGGGAGGTAAATAAAATTTTATAGAGACTCTAAATTCATTTGAAGTTGATTCCATTAGGATCCTTCTGGGAAGGCCCAGGAATTAATTCATTACTTGCCATGGAGGAATTGAGAAGGGTCAAGGGAGCGTCTCATTTTTTCTCACCGGGCTTTTGAGCCATTTTTATGTGGAGAGGCATTAAGGGAAGGATCCAATTTGTAGAAAGACCCATGAAAGACGGCGAAGAAGTATCTATAAAGAGGAAAACCTTCATCTCACGCTGGGAATCCAAGACACCCTCACACTCCTTCTTGATATCCATCCGAGTGACGGAGGGAACTTTCCGCCGCCTGAGACCCCAATTACAGAAACTAGGAATTTTAGGACTATGAAAATGTAATGATTCGAAAGTTCGGTCTTACGACGCAGAGTCCTTCATCCGTCTCTCTCCCGAGATGAAATACGCTCCTATATTAAGGAGAGTAATAAGATGTGTTTTTTGTGTGCGAGGAGAAAAGCGATCATTTGGTGAGTGAGGAATTTGTTGAGGGAAGAGAGAAAAAGATATTAGCGGCCGACTCATAAATTTCCTCGCAAATAAAAGATTGGAACTCCACGCCCCTTTGAACCTTTTTGGACGGACAGGGGCTGGAGAGGAATCCTCTTGCCCTTCGTCGAGTCCCTTCGACAAGGGAGTGAAGGGAGCACCAGCCGACAGACAATAATTTATTCTTAAACAAAGGGAGAAATGAGCAATCAATTACAATGGCTCTTCTGGCTCAATATAAAACAAATTAACCTTTTTTTCATGCTCTAATCACGATTTGCCGTGCTTCTCACTCACTCGCACTCCATTTTGAGGGAGACTCCTCGAGGGACTTCTTGGATCATCATCATTACTATTCCGTCCATCCTCCCCCTTATTATTTATCCAGGGAGGCGAGATAAATTAATTAATCTCTTGATAGCAGAGCTAGAACCATTGAGCTGAAGGGTGACTGGAGTCGTTTACCTCTCGCGAGACCAGAACTTCGCCTCCTACCTCATTCCTCTTCTTTCTATTGTTGTGGCACAAAGGAAAGTCGAGCTCAAGGTCGATGTGTTCCTGAGATTGGTCATTATTTCCGATTCCTCTCGACCTGATCAAATTCAATTATCTTCTTCGACCCTATATCTTCTTTCAAATGACTTCGAACCTCTGGTTATTCCAAATGATCTTTTTATGAAATCCATTTCTCCTTCTATTGAGTCAAACCATTATTTATTTTCCAATTAAATATTATGGCCCTTGAGTTTTTCCCCTAATTAAAGTCGAAGATAAAATGGGATTCAAATTTATGTACTCAAATTCATGGGTTTATTAATAAATATGTGTTCAACCCTTGTGGGATGATGGACGAAGGAAACTTTTTGCGAAGTTATGTAAGGCCGTCCTCGTAAAAACTTTTTAACTCCAATAACTCTCAATGTGAGAGGTATGGAGATTGAAGTCGGCTTTTTCATGCCCCTCATGCTTGGTTGTGATGAGGTGAGTCGTCAAAGGCGAGAAATTACAAAGTCGCTATCACTGGAGTGAGTCAATAATAATTTGAGGAGATCATGGCCATGTCTTTGATTTCCCTCAAGGGCTTCTCTGAGTAAATTGAGCCTCTCCATCCTCTCCCAGCATTAGAGATTCATTTTAATGAGAACTCGTAAAAGTTTTTTATTCGGCCGAGGAGGTTTATTTGATTTCTTCCTCTGTCTGCCCTTTTTTATGAGCATTGTTTTCTCTATGGACTTGAGCCATAGGTCTCTTTGACATTAGCCCTCCTCCTCCTCCTTCATGGGTACTTGGGACGGAGGGTTTTCTGAGGGTCTCCGCCACCATCTCAATCCGGTAGAGTGAGGGAGGTTGGAGGCAGGTGTGGAGATATGCCCCTCCAGAATAACGAGGAAAATAAGTACACCTCTAAAGGATCATACTTTTTTGAATCGGGGGAAAAGGTACTTATGGAATAACCACACATAATATTAAATACATGCTTCCCTTTATTCCAAATATTGGCCTCTGCCATAACTCATTCTTCTCCTGACTTTATAGGGATGCTCTCCACCTTTTGAATTCCGCTCTTTTCGTATTAAAAGCCAAGATGAGAAATTCCCATTTTTAACCCGAACCTTCTTGTTTCAAACTCCTTAGTTTTTACGACCGCTGCCCCAATTTTGAGATTAAGAATAAAGAAGAATGTCTTACAGCTTTCTGGTCAAGCTGGCGGTGGAGGGGATTGAATTCCTAAATAGCCAACCAGCCTCATCATGAGCTAAGAGTATTTATGCTAAGTGAAAGCAGGTGGAACAGTTAGTGTCAAGCAGGATTCTCTGCACAAGGAGTTTACTTATGGAAATTCATAAAAGTGAGTTAATAATAATATGAGAGGTTGGGTCGGTATGCGATGAGACGCTTATTTATTTCTCCAGCTAGGATTCACTCCCGAGTGAGTGACTCCTCCAATGCATGAAAAGGATATTGGATTTTCTATGGCTCAAACAAAGGATATTTTTATTGGCAAACATTATTTTGAATGGACCTGCCTGAATTTATTGATATGAATCCCTCATTACGGCCTTGTTAGCCTTGATACATTGTTCTGAGGATTTTAAAATCTTATGGCTCTTCATTCTGGCTAAATGGAATAAGAGACTTGGAAATTAATTTCTTCTCCTTCTACAGATTTTTATAGGTTTATTGGCCAAGGAAGGGATGAGGGTGATTATCTCCTCACTCTTCATAGAGCTCATTTTCATTTACAGGGTCGTCAAAATCTTCTTTCCGCTTTTCTGAATTTCTAGAGTGTGAATTAAGAGAGTGAAATTCAGCAAGGCGGAAAGAAGATATTGACGACCCTGTATATGTAGAAATATGAATAATGTATATATGGGATTTGAGAGGTAGGAGCTTGGATTGGGTGAGCCAGAGCCCCGCCATTGGGGGAGATGAGGCATATTTTATTTCCACGTAATTGTGGAGAGGATAAAATTATTATGATCTCTCTTTAATGGGAGTAATGACTCTTGGAGGGAAAATTCCGCAGCGAGGAAAAAAGGCTTTTATATAAATCCTCATTTGTCGAGTGGCTGGGGGATGATGAGGATGAGAGTGTAATATGTTTGTGATGATGGCTATTAGGAAGGATGAGGTCTGACGTGTGATTTAATATTGTCCAAGATAAATGTGGTTTATTCTAAGTGACAAAGACTGATTACCTCTACGAATATCCACTGATATGAGAGATCCTTTATCCATGAGGCTTTGGAGCCTTCATCATCTTCCTCTCGCTTTTTATCCTTCTTTTCCCCCTTTCATAACAAGGTGCTTGACATGGATGAATAATTCCCTTATTAATTCCACGCACACCTATTGTATTTCCGTGTCTGGCCCAAGACGCAGTTTTCTATATTTCTCAATTTTAATTAATTTGAGAGTTTAATTGCATTATTTATCAAATCCACACAATCAGGACTAATTTAGGAGGCGGAATAGGAAATTTCCTCTATGGTTTATCCCCACGGAAGAGGAGAAAGGGTTGATCGGAAGGGCGGATTGAATTAAATCATGAATTAAATTAATTCCTCCTCCTTGCCCATGGGGCTTTCGAGATTTCATCGTGGCTTGGTCAATGAGGAAGATAGGGCTGAGCGGATGAATGGAATGGGCAGAACCAGTTGGGAGAAGGCGGATCTCAGCTCCTTTACTTTGATTTTGATAAGGGAGGAGATAGAAAGGGAATAATAATAGGTTCAGAGCACAAAGCCACGCTCCCCTACCTCAGACTCATCGTGGGGTGTAATAGTAGTCCGACTGATTATGTTATTACATCACTTCGAGTGGATCAATGAGAGAGAGGACGATTATCCTAAACGGAGTCATTTGATCCTATTACCAACCAACTCTCAGGGACTTCATCCAAGAACAACTCCCAATGGAATTCCTTAACACCACCATATAAAAAGTCTATTATCGAGTCAAGCCGAGGCTTTTTTATATAAAAACTTGTGTGTAGTTGAGTAATTTATTTCTTCGTCCCTTCCACGCTTATCTTTTCATTGTGGCTCGTTTAGGAGGCAAAGTGGCTTTTGATTAAATTTTGATTAATTTCTTACACGTTCATAATTATTATTTGCTTTTATACGTTCTCTCTTAATAAGTCATAAATCTTGGAAGGTGATTCTCGAACTCTTCACGAATTCCTTTGTATGTTCTTACAAGGTTTTATGATGTTCCAAGACTTGTTTTTGCAGTCATTTATATGCGAGAATCGATTTGTAATTCCTTCCCATAAACTTTGATAAGTTCAAAGGGCTCATTGATCAAGTTCCATTATAATTGGGGGAAAATGCCTCATTTCCCGCTTGTTAGCTGCCAGGTATTCTAATGTTCAGAATCCCAGACGCATTCTTCTCCGCTCACTCAGAGGGCCATTTGTTTGATTAGGCTCATCCTCGAGTGAGGAAGGGAGGAAACTTGGCTTTGATATTGAGTAATGAGATGGACCTCCTCCTCCAGACGTGTCGAGTTTCTTGGGAGCTCATTGTGGAGGGAGAAAAAAAGATCTCGATAATTGTAATTGGGATTTTGATTAATTAGAAGGAGTTGGTATTAATGATGGGGCGTAGGAACTCATTTTCCCCTTCGCCGTCCTCTTCATTGAGGGGCTCGGGGAGTGCCGATGGGAATAATAATTTTATATGACAATCTCATTAGGCTCCGGCTCGGGAAATTCTGGGCGAGGGATCGTCGCCTGTCTTCAACGCTATCCGAGACATAAAGGAGAGTTATGTGGTGTGAGAAGGCGGCTATATTTCCCTCGTTATCATTCGGACTCTCTCCTTTGTGGTGTGTGTGTTTGGATGTGGAAGAGAGCCCTATATTATCATATAACTATTGCGAAGGCACTTGGCGTGAGTTAATGTTAATCAAGGATCAAGATCTTTCGTTTTGTGAAATGAAAGAGTTCCTACGACATTGGGATTGGAATTTGAAATGGAGATGAAAAACAGGTCTCGAGTATTAAAAGTACATTAGCATTAGCATTTTCCATGCATATATAAACTATAAATCTAATTATTATTACGTGTATGGACAATCGAGTAAAAAGTGATATTTTTTGATAATTTATCAGTCATTAATCTCTTCCCTCTTTTTTCTTCCGCTGACATTTCTCAAATTAACACAAGGAGGATTTTTTTCCCTAATTCACCATACTCTCCCTACAATCGTATCGCCGGCTCAGGGAACGAGAGAGAGAGATGAACAGTTAACTAACGAATTTGTCCCGAACACGCAATCCATGAGTCGGACCGGATGAAACTTATAAGCCCAATCTCCATTTCACATTCTCTCCCTCTGATTTACCATTGTGGGGTTGATATGATCCATTCTCTCAATTCATTATATCTCATCTGCGTTCTTGTGTCCTACCATAGCTCCAGCCCACACTTATTATCATCATCGTAACAAATGGCTCAAGAGCGCCATTACATACTAAAAGAACTCCCTTCTTCCCATTCGACTCAAACCCACATGAGAGGTATTTAAAGGCAGTCAAAGAATTCTGGTACATGCGGCGGGCCGACCACTGAATAAAAAAAAACTTATCGGGACTTGTGATCGGTGTCAGGACACTGGTAGGCTACACACGTGTTGAATTACATGGAGGCTCATCCTCCGCCCTCGTTATCTCCGCACACTCCTCGAGTTGGAACAATTGAAAGTGATTGTTGGGAGCAGGCGACTTTCATTGTGATTCAAATTCACCCGAATTCCCCTTCGCCCCCACATATAAGGAGCATTGATGGGGAAATATGCTAATTGGAGATTTGTAATTACAAGACGTAATTTACACCGTGTCTTCCTCCCTCCGTTATTCATGCGTTGGCTTCGAATCCGATGGGCTATCTTGGGTTTTATAAAGGTTTAGGGTTCATTGTAAATTGTGGCTGCGTCGGTGCTCCTTCACTATTTATGACTCTATGTCCTAAAATAGGAGTAAAATAATAAATCTTCGTTGGAGCAATCATTCGATATGTTCTCGTAATAGAGAGCCATTACAAGCCTTCCAACTCATTGTTGGGAATTGTGAGTTCGGTCATCCGCTTTAAATCATTTCGAGCATTGAGCTCATGAATTATGATTTTCCTTTGTTCCCGCTTAACATCACTTTAATGATTTAGAATTGAGGGAGTGGATAAAAATGCACTTGGAGATGCTACATAGCATTTCTAATGATAATGTTTTTTAAAATCATTTTTTTCATTTGAAAGATTTGTATGTAATTGAGAATTTTTTCATTTCAGTTATACGAACTGAGCGACGATGTGAAGCGGAAGGAGTTCCTCGACGAACTGTTCTCATTCATGCAGAAGAGAGGTACGTGTTTTGAAGCTTTTGCCAATTAAATAATTTGATAAATTAGTGCGAAAACGCTCGAAGCCTTTAAATACCTCCACTTCTTCTGGGGATAAAAAGTGAGGCGAAAAACGAGGAATCGTTGACACTTGATGCATATAAGGAATTTGAGAAATCCTGCGAGATGATTCATCTAATTGCATCTGACTCACAATGCTCATCATATGTTTGGGCTAAGAATGGATGTTCCTTTTTAATGGAAGTCATGAACATGTTTATTGGTACAGAAAAGAGAAACTGCATCTTGTCGCACAAAAAATGCATTTAGACATTGGATCTGAAGAAATGTGAAGGAATATATGGGATGGGTTTTGGGATCTCTCGAAAAAGGCCTTATTTTTCTGTTTGTGAGAGGATTTGAGAGTGGGAAGCTGAGAGTTTTTGGAGGTTCTGGTTGGAATTAAGACTCGGTCGCCTGTTGGCTCTCGTCTTCGTCGTCTCTGAATGAACTTCAAGGGGCTCCCCTTGATTTTATTTATAACTTTTTCATGTACAAGATATAAAAGACAGGGAGAGAGATGGGGTTCAATTGGGTCTCCCTGCTTAACAGCGTCTTCAAATGGTCTAAAATTAGTCAGCCCTTGTGCTTGGACCCTTCTCTCGCTCTGATCGTCTTCCCGATTGAACAAATATTTAACCTCCCCCAACCATATACTCCGCAAGCCTCCGCCACTCACCCAGTCAGGTTTAGTAGTAAGTAGGGAGAAAACCCACCCTCGCCATGCCGTCTTCGTCTGCTCCCTCTCGTCTTGCTCACTCCGGATGGTAGTGAGAGTCGAGAGGGAGAAGTTGAAGGATGAAGAATTGGAAAAAATTGTTATTTATCGAGTCCATTTTATCATTTTCATCTGTTGGAAATCGATAGGTTTTAATAAGATTCTGTCTGTCAGCCAGGCATGAGTTAGATGGGCCTTTGGGATGTGCGGACTGAATTCATTTCCTAAGGGCCTGTGCCCGTTTAATGACTCTTCTACCAACTAATGTCTTACAACGGTATAATAAATACTTGGAGTGATTTATTTGGGAATCAATGAGGAGGACTGTCAATTGGAATGATAAATTGGATGAATGGGCTGGTGGTGTGAGAACGAGAGCAGTCGGATAATATATGTATGAGAAAGCGAGGAGCTCTCGCTCCAATATAATATACCTTTTACGCTCTCCAATCCTGACAGTCTTGAATAGAGAGGCAATAGTCCATTTCATTTTCATCGATGGATGGTAAATAAGTAAATAGTGTTTAAATCCGTCCACCTTTCCCTGTTGGTAAGTGTGTCATTGGAGGCGTCTTTTCATATTTTCCCACATCGGAGGAGAGAGGGGAATAATAAGGTAGGAATAGTTAATCCTTCCTTGTCTCGAGAAACCATTAAGGCCTATCAGGGTCAACGGGGTCCGTTTAGCATGAATTGAAAAGATATTTTGATGAGAGACGAATGAAGGAGGACAATGGGCGGTCGGCGGCGGGATTGGAAAATAGATAGGGAGAAAGGCCGGGCTAATTCACCAGAAGGCAACGGAGCAAATGACCCTGAGTTGGCCAGAAGAGAATAATGAAAAGATTCGGGGAAGATAAGAAGGGTCGCCTTTGAAAAACTGAGGGAAAATGAATGAGCGAGGTTCAGTAGCACTTTATTCACGACCATTTTCATCCATCTTACCAAGGTTTACTAGACCACTCTCTCCATATGCCTTATGGAAGGCGGCTTTCTTGGAAATCTGTTTTCCATGTATTAATTCAAATTGATTTATTCATCCAAGGATATGTAATATGCTAAGCATTTGGAGGGTGACCTTAATACTCGCCTTCCTTTTAAACACGACGTCGCTTTGTGAGGAATTTATTGGGGCGAGAGAGGAATTGTTTATTGTTTATTCAATAAATAAGGAAAAGAAATCCGTAAATTTCCCATGTATAGATTAGATCCAGATATTTAGTTAATAAATCTATTTACCTACCTATAGTTGGGTTTAAGGGAGCTGAGGAGGATCAAAATAGTAAAAAAAAGGATTCATGGTGGCATCGGCGGTTTCCAAAAGGCCAACCCGGCCGAATGAATGGAGTTATAAAATGGTAGTTTACAACTCTCAGCCTTCTGTACCAGGGAAGATGATAGGGAAGGAACAAAGCTCTCAGGTGAACAGAATACACATGTTACGTGAGGATGATGAATAGAGCTGACTTGAGGATGTGTCAAAAAGCACGTGTGGACTCGAAGGGGGTCCCCACACTCTCTTTCACTTCCTATCCTTCTCCCTCTCCCTCACCCAACTTGAGCTTTGACTCCAGCCCAGCGGAGGACTTCCTCTTCATTCAGAACGCTCCTTCGGCCCTCATTACGCTCACAACTTGCTCTTTCAATTAATCATACACGCATTTGGCCATCATCGACCCTTTAGCGTCAATTCTAATTTGGAACACTGGATAAATTGCGGGGAGCTTAGTCGGGATCATGAATAGATAGCCAACAAAGACTCCGAATTTTTAGTAGTAAGAGGGAAAATTGCAATTTGAAACACTATAAATCGCAACAGTTGAGCTCTTGGAAGACTACCAATTTTCTGGGGGAGTAAGGTTGGTAGGTAGTATGAGCGTCGAGCTAAGATTTAAAATATATAAACTCATGGTCACCAAAATTCATTTTGAGTTTCCCCATGCGAGCGAACGCTGAGGGACTCAAAAGTACCCGACGGAGCAAATTCCAGGAATCCAACGCTCCTCGCCCATTCCCTTATTCCTATTATTATCAGACAGCCAATTCCTGGAACTCAACGCTGCTTGCACATTTCCTGAAATTTGCTGCGTCGGGTACTTTTTTGGTCCCTCAGCGTTAGCTCTCATGGCGAAGCTTAAAATGAATTTTGCTGACAATGAGTAAATATATTTTGAATCCTAGCTCGACGCTCGAGCGATCTATACCTACCTTACTCCCCAGAAAATTTGTAGACTCGCCTAAGAGCTCAAGTGTTTCGAATTGTAATTCTCACTCTTATAAAAATTATTATGGGATAAAAGGATGCGCGGATGGCTTGAACCAATAGAACCTTCACGACGATTCATGCAGATACGCGTAAATGTAATAGACATTTTTGACATTTCCAATGGGATGGATTGTGTGCGTAAAAGAAGAGCGATTTAAAAGTCATTATGTAGGTAAAAACGTTGAAATGAGTAAAAGAGGAAGGTTCTGGGAATGTTTTTTCCAATCTTTTTTCCAATCTTTGGAGGAGTTTGGCTTAAGCTATCTTTTCATTTTCTAAAGGTCTTGACTTCTTTATTCAGAGGTATCTCGTCGGAGTGAGTCTCACAATTGGAATTCATAGTATTGGGAGGACGGGAGGGTTCCTTGGGTTCTCATTTCCAACTAGACAATTTTAGCTCACCCAGCTGGAAAACAAAGTACCGTAGGGAAGAGGTTACTGAATCGTCTCAATCGACAATAAATGGGCTCATGAAGAAGAGGAGAAACGGGACTGGAGGACTGTAGAATGGAACGTGGAATTGGCCACTTCTGCCTCCACTGACTCCTCCACCTCTCCAGATTGTTCTAATCAGACTCTCTCGCTCGCTCTTTGAGAACTTGTGAGTGGCGTTAAAAATAGGGGCGGCTAGTCGTTGTAAATTCCCTTTAAGCCGGTTCTCTTCTCATCTCGTGGGCGTAAACAGACGAGCCGAGAGTTCGCGGCTTATTTTCCTAACCCGCTCTCACTTTCATTCAGAATCAGTTTATAGTGAGGTGAATGAAGTGGATACAGATGCTGATTCAAGGGAAGAGTAATGTAATGGGGCTTAGAATTTATAGGCCTCCTATGTGTATGGTTCTCTTATCAGAAGCATACAAATTTTTTGCCTTTCTATTATAGTCCTTGGCCGTATTTGTCTTACGCGGGGATGTTGATAAGGACTGGACATAAATTGATAGGAGTGGGAGGCCTAAAATAAATATATCCAATGCGATGGTCTCCCGGGCATGTTCAGATTTGAGTAGATGCGGAAAGGGAGAAACGCCTTGGTTCCCTCAGATAGCGGATCAATTCGGAGGAGTTGGTTCTGAAGGCGCGCGTGCTCCTATAAAGGATATCATAAAAGACTAGGTGAGGGGAACTGGGGTCTTTTATCATGATACGCCCATGTAATTGAAAAGCCGGCGGCGCGGGCCACCGAAAACGAAGAACAAAATTATGATGGGCCGCGCTCACTCATGTCCGACTCGACTGATTGAGATATATGGGGATCGAGTCCTGTTAGACTACTCAGGGTGTTTCGTGTGTGTCCCAAAATGAGCGATTAGGTTGACAATTCAATTATTTACTGTCCTTGTTATTAACTCCTACAAGAGTGGCCCTGAGAACGCCGTTCGTTCTCAACGTTTCCAGAAGTGGATGAACCAGGGATTTCCTCCAATTGGAGATGCTAGTAGTAGGGTGAAAGAGCATTTCTTCTCTGTAGAGCCAAAAGTGTCTAAGAAGACGGAGATTACATTCTTGGTCTTTTTTCAGCCTTGTAGGGTAGGTTGTGTTCATAAATAGGCGAGGGAGAAAAAAGACCCTTTTGACTCCCGGGTTTAAGCTAATGATAAGCTCGCCCTTATATCAGTGAGGCTTAAATTCAAATGTGAGGAGATCCGAGGATGTCGAATCGGAAGAAGGAGATCGTTATTACAGGGATTAGCAGGAGGAGAGTTTGGGATGCGAGGAGGGGCGGAAGCTGGAGCAATGAGCCTGAGGTCGTGATTGCGGAGACGGAGATGATCGGAATTCTGGTGAGGGAGCATGTGTGAGGATTGGGAATCAAGGCTGATCGGATAAGGAATCGTTTTACGTCTCTGCTCTCCCTGATGCAATAAAGACCATATTGCCCAAATAATGATTTCCGGCCCAGATTCCTTCCTTGAACATTGATCAGATGTCTTGACACTTTTTTACTCCGGAGTATTGGGCGAGAGCTGAGACAAGGGCCAAGTTGTGTTCGAGCCTTGGATTAGGGATTAGTGGAGGAGTAATGTTCGTAATGGCCACATAGGGTGTGGGACTCCTCGAGTGACCCTCCATGAAATGAAACGTAATCTACGGATCAGGGAAGGCGAAGGGGACGGCTAATGAAACACTCACTATATATCTTTGATGGGGATGGAGTGACTTTTTTTGCGTGGGGGCCCTTTTTCTCAAGGATCCACTCCGGAGCTCTCCTGTGAATTTCTCAGAATTTTTGGCCATATAAAAGGTCGTAAGCTGGATCTCTCCCCCCCTCAAGTCATAGTGAAAAGAGGGTAGACGTTTTTACAAGCCTTCAGTCAAAGTGAGGACTTTTATTGCCGCCCCGTTCCTTCCCGTGAAATATCTGGAAAATAATAATAACGAGCCCTGCTCGCCCCTTTCAACCCAGTCAATATGATGATCGGGCGGCTCCGGCCATCCTCATACCCACACCTTTTGATAATAGATTAGATTCAAAGGTGGGATGCCTTCACCCCAACCCACTTCATTCCCAACAATAGAGGATTTCAGAGAAATACTCCAAGATGCCTCATATCACTTCATCCCTCACATTCTTGAGTCTCACTTTCAAATGAACTTTTCCCCGAACTCTTCATTCATTTAGGAACACATGGCGTTTCGCTACACTTCCACTTCCTCACAATTCCCCCGAGTTTTATACTTTTAGGCCCTTTATTTGCAAAATGGAAAGAGTGTCTTAAATGATTCCTTATTCACTATTCAAAATTTGGGCCATTTGTGTCCTCGTTGGTTTGAATGGGGCAGGGTGTATAAAAGGATTCAGGTGAATTTTGAATGGGGCGATGGCGTGCGAGATGGCATAAAAGGCTTCTACGATGAGGAACCTTCCTCAGTTTCTTCCATTGTCACTCCTTTGACTCTGTCTCAGGCTGGTGAGATTGGTCGGCTGAAGAAGAGATTCCGCCCCGGATGTAGGTGTGGTAGTGTGACTAACTTTAACTTGTGCATCTTTATGCCTCCTAATGACATACCTGGCCTATGATTTTATTTACCTCTGATTGATGTAAATTACACGAGTTGAAGGTGATTCTTCCTCGATTCCTTCATCATGATCCCCATTATGGTGAAGGCTCACATTTATGTATTATGCTCTTTCCCTTTATTACGAAGGGCATAGAGGGAACACTGAGGAGGAACACGAGTTGAGAAGAATGGCCGAAGAATATAATAATATTGTAATCCTCATAGAGAAACGCTGCATTGAAGGCATATGAGCGAACCATGGACATGTGTACTGTATTTATACGACCTCTCCGTCCCTCTTTTACGAATGACTCAATTGTCAAAATATTTAAATGAGAATTTTATAGGGAGCGGATTGAGATTTGTTTTGAAGGGGGAGAGTTGAAACTTTTATGAGGAGGGTTCATGCTGTGAGACATTTTTGGGAGCCTATATATGACATTAGGCAAGTACCTGGCTATTATAAAATGAGAAAAAGTTGTAATGGACTTCCTTTTTTCTCCTTCGGGTGGAGAATAATAAATATGAAAGTACAAACCCGTATTTACCTATGAATGGAAGAGAGGAGGTTTTCGAGATAAATCTGCTCCTTCCATTCTCCTCGCCTCCTCTTATATCTCATCTAATGGGGATATTATTACTCGCGGAAGATTCGACTCCTCTTGGGATATCCTTTCCAGGAACATTGAAAAGGTTGAGGAGGATTCTCGGTGTAAAAACCCCACTGCTCCCTTCTCCCGACCCTGGTGGATCTGGGGATGAAAGTGGCCGGCCGGTGGAGGAAGGAACATTTAATTTAATGTTCAATTTTTTATATTTCGGCCGTCTTATAAAAGAAGACAATGGGTGAAAAGGAGCGGGGATATGGGTCGTAAATTAGGGTGGAACTCTCTTCGTTATAGGGAGACGTCATAAATCAACCTATTGCCATTCGACGAGCTCAGGTAGGTTTAATAGGCACATTTGCATTTAATCCATTCCACTCCTTATTAATAAATTCCGAGGATTTAGCCGATTGAATTGACTGGATGGAGGAGAGAGCTCATACCTTCCTTTACTACATACATACACGACGACTTCTTCGCCTCACCCACTAATCGCAATATGCTAAGCTAATTTGTATATTAACTTAATAGAAGAACTTGAATTCTCCTTTCAGAGATTATTGTTATCTGAATCCCACCTCGACCTGTCATCTCTCCCATTTGGCAAGTATAAATGAAGGAGAGAGGTCAAGAGTCTTTTGGAGCCAGAGTGAGATCCTCAACCCATTTTTCTTCCTTTTTAATTCCTTTTGCGAATTTTAATTAAAGCACAATAGTCGTCGCTCCTACTCATTTCTCTTCTCTTTGTGTTGGGGGAGAGCCATTCATTTTACCCTTCAACCGATGCGATAATGTGATATTAGAAATACAATAAAGGAGATTATTACACACACAGCTCATCCCTGAAGAGTTCTTAAATCTCTGCTAATAATCAGAGTCCCCTGTGGTTCGAGCCAAGCACAATGAGCGGGGCCTATAACTTAGCCAGTGATATTTTAATTAGCAGCTTAGTTGACAGATAATTAATTCTCGTAAAAAGAAGAAACGATCCTTTTTCTTACTCAAAATTGATAATGGGCTACGAACCAGGGGTTCGTTCTCCTCCTTAAATTTGAAAAATGGAATTGTTGAGGAAAAAATGGCGGATGTCCTACATGACTTTCATTGGAAGCAATAAAAGAGAGGAAGGGGAACGACGTTTATTTGGAATTCATTGGTTTAGGGAATATGATTCCTCGTCGGAGGAGCATTCGAGGAGGCGTAAAAGGAAGTCTTTTTTTCTTCGAATGAATCGAGACCTTTCTGGAGGGAAATGTCTTGAGATTTAACGTCCCAGATGAGGGCAAGAGGGGGAGACTCGGATTGGATTTTGAAGACATTCATTAGGATTCGGCGTGATTGATTCCATTCCATGTGTGCCCTAATGACAATTTTTCCCTAAAAGTGAAGAAGTGCCCTGGATTTTAATTTTAAACCGAGGGAGGGGGAAAAGATCCTTCATGGAATCAATGGAAGACATTTCCGTGGCCCAACACATGTAGCGTTTCCGAGGGTTGCGTTCTTGTACCAATGAGGAGTTCTCGGCTCTTGTTTGGGGCATACGACACATTGCATATGGTAGGGCAGGGAATCACAGACCGGAGAGAGCGAGAGTTTGGGGAGAATCAAAGAGCTTTCGACCCAAAATCAGGCTTCCGGTCCAGATGCAGCTTCTACGATCCATCTCAGCATCTCCAGCAGCATCTCAGGATCGAACCCTCCAGATCCCTCTCGGCTTCTAATAATAATCTCCGAAGGAAGGCCATTCATCCATATTAAGGAGAATCGTACGGAGGATGTGAGGGCAGCTTGGCTGTTTCCCTTATATTAATCACGCTCTGTCTCAGCCACGAAATCCCCGGATAATTTATTCACTCTCATCTCCCTCCATGAAAACGTAAACCTTGTCATTTATCCAACTCGGGAAATCATAAACTTGGTGAAGAGATTCATTCACTTCTTTTCGAGCTTCCCCTACTACAAATAAATACGTGGATTTGACATGAGTCGCTTTTATCATCTGTTTATTAAATAAATAGGGAAAAAGCCACATTGGATGTTGGGAGAAATGAGGGAAATTTCCTCTCCGTCTTTCCTTAGTCTTCTGAATGCAAATGAGGAAATTAAAATGGCTCATAGTGTAATTAATACTAAGCGTAGTCTAATGAGGATGAAGGATTTAAATTACAAGCACAGTTGGATATTATTCTTTTGAGCATAATGACAATAATGAGTAATTTATGAGGGCTATGTTTAGGAACTCTCTTATTGTGTCTCCATGTTATTCTTCCATATAGCTTGCTCAATCTGGATTGAGAATGTGCAATAATACGGAGAATCATATGACGTGTCATGAGAGAAGACACTCGGAATCTCATTGAATAAAGAAGACATTGAAGATGAATAAGAGAGAGAAATGGCTCATCTTGATGTGATTTATGAATTGAGGCGAAGAATTAAGACTCAACCTGTAAAAAGATCATGCGAAGGAGGAATGAGAGGTTCCTCAATAAGACGTAGGGATGGTGGAAGGAAGCGCAATTATAATTATAGAGACGAGGAAAGATGATTAAAATGCTCAAATGTATATTATAAAGTGATGGAGAGTCATCAGGTTGGGAGACTATGAATAATTCAGGTTGGAATGAAGATGAGAGGAGGTGAACTGACGCTTACGGCCTATTTACTCTCCTATCATTCTCCCATCTCACCTTATTATCTCCTCTGGTACGAGCTGAAGAATTGAGGATCTATACCTGGCTCATCATATAATTGATTCTGATTCATTTCCTTCTTATCCTCTCCTCATTTGACTCCCAAATGGAGACTTTCCTTAAGGGGATCCTTCGAGATGGCATGTGATGATCCGATCATCTTTTCTTCTCTCTCGGAGTATACACACACGCATGGGGATCATTATATTGGGAATCCTCGGCGAAGGTGCCTTTATGTCCTTGGATCATTCAATGAGGGAACTTTGTATAATGTAATTCCTTTAGGAAGTTTGGCCTGATATCCAATGTGAATAATTCACAATTTGTAATTGTAATTTGACGGGGGAATAGAAATGATGTGGTCGTTGAGGAAAATATAGGAATTTCATGGCTCGTCCTCCTTTCTCTGACCACCAATTGACTGTCAATACATAGGCAATGAGCATCTACATAAATAGAGATTGTAAATGGAGAACCAGGGTGTGGGCCATCGAGGGCTTGAGTTATGCTCACATACGAACGAGATTGCATGATCTGCCTAATGGATTTCCTATAGTTTATGATGGATATTCTTTTGGATTCCAGGAACCCCGATCAACCGGTTGCCGATCATGGCGAAGCAGGTGCTGGACCTCTACGAATTGTACAATCTGGTCATCGCCCGCGGCGGCCTCGTCGACGTTATCAATAAGAAACTCTGGCAAGAGATCATCAAGGGACTCCACTTGCCTTCTTCCATCACTTCAGCCGCCTTCACTCTTCGCACACAGTACGCCCATTATTACCCAACTTGCCTACTCTCACAATGGAGGACCGAGACAGAAGCCTTATATAATCACATTTTTCATTTCATAACGATCCACTCAAGTTTTATTGTCCAATTCCATCAGACTATGGGTTTAATGGACTTCCTCTTAACATGATCCTTTTCTAATCATCCACCTGGCTCATCCTATGTTTATGATGCAGAAGGGGGACGATTTAGCTACAATGGATTATGAACCCATTCTTTTTAATTCTTTGTCCACTATGCACTCCAAGAAAATGCTCAAATAAATGTCTAGGAGGAATTTGACGTATTTCTTCCTTGGAGGAGAAAGACACATGTTTTGAGAAGAGCACTCATATTAAAAGTCAAGTCTACACATTGTTATTTACATTATTCCCTGTTGTTTATGTAATAATTTGCATGTACTCGAGGAGTGCAGATGTGGTTGGGGTATGATTCTTGTTATAAAATGGGGCGTAATGGAGCTGTTTGATGCCTGGGAGGGGGTTTAATTGAAGGAGGACTCTGGGTGAGGTAATGGGTAAGGAGGAGAGATGGAATCCATTTGAGAGGAGAGCAAATAAACAAATGGCTCGTGCATAATGAGTTGGTGAGGCCTCGTCCGGAGTGTGGTCTGCTGGGGCCTGGATTGATATAAACGGAGGCGTACGCCAAATAAGGGGAACCTGCCATCGGAGAGATGATCTATTGTTAGTATGAGGGAAGACGTACGGGTGATATGATGAAGGCTTAATGGATCCGAGATGCGCCCTATAAATAACTTCCGATATTCTGTTTATGTCTCCTCCGAGCACATCACATCAACTGAGCCTAATTTTAGGCCTTTGGATTGGGTGATCCAGCGGAGCGGAGAGGCCGCGATCTCTCCGCACTCCGAATCATCCTAAGGTAGCTGGAGATCCTTTTGTCTCTTGCTCTCCTACTACTATACTACTATTAAGGAGTTTGAAAGATGTTGGCGCGGGGAACTTGGCTTCCCCACCAAACAAATGATGTCTAGGTGAGACACATGCAGATGTTTGACGACTCCGCTCAACTCGCCAAATAAATTCTCGTCATTACGGAGAGCTTTTGACTATTTATACTACCCATGATGTGAATCCGATCCAATTCATCATCCTCGATTCTGAGGAAGCCCCTTCGACTGTCAGCCGCCCCATAATAGATTTACCAATCAACGGGTCGCAGTGGGGAAAAAACCTTCTTCTCATCCGATATCATTCTCTTTATTTTTAACTCCCGCTCGCATCTTCCATCTTTATATTCTCAATTCTATGGATGTTTACATTAAGAGGATGTGGCGTGTTTCATTGAAACAATACAGCTTTAGTAGTCCAAGTGTATGAAATTATATATTTAATTTCACAATGGCAAACTTTTTTTATTGCAGATATATGAAGTACCTGTATCCCTTCGAGTGTGAAAAGAAGCGGTTGAGTACTCCAGCAGAATTGCAAGCAGCAATTGATGGGAATCGTCGGGAAGGTCGACGGGCTTCATATGGCCCTTATCCAGACATGGTAAGTCCCTGTTCCCTCAATCTACCTGACCGGGTAATGATCCAGGCTGCTTTCCCACCTCCATTCACCTCTCCTTTGTTAAGGGAGATGGTGGAGGAAGATAAGAGGAGAATATTATTACTAATTGCTACCCCAAATACCATGTCGAGTTTTTCATGATATGTGTTAGGATTTGGAAGTTTAAGGTTCTCGGGTGCTATTAAAATGGGAGCTGGAAAGAGGGAATAAACCCTTTAATTTTTATTATCCAGCAAGAGTTATTAAATTATTACACGCTAATGTTTATGAGGCCTCTGATATGGCTGGAGTCTCCTCGAACTCAATTTTTGCGTGAGATAAAATTTTTATTTGATCCCTTTTTGATGCCTGCAAAAAATTTATGTGGGGTTCGATTCCCAGAAATGCAATTTGTAAAAGTCCTTCTGTTGGGGGCTCCTTAAGGAAAATTCAAAAGTCTCGGAACCCATAACTCCTCGAGGAAGTCAAAGTTGAGAGTAGTAATAAGTGACGGGAAAGACAAGTAGCGGGGAAGGAAGTGATTCCTATCAGATTGTAAATGCTCTCTCAACATGCCTCCATGTCCCTTGTGTGAGAAGGGAGCAAACGGCTAATGTGTAATAATGAGGAGTGAAGGAGGAGACGGACAAGTTTGATAAAGCGCCTTGGATAATTTGTACGCCTCGAACTCGCAATGAAATTCCTCTCACCACATAAACGAGAAGATTTATGCTGAAATGGAATGAAACTCCCTGTAGTTCCCAACGGCTTCCACTAAATTGGCAAACTCTTCTTCCAATTAATCCTCGTCGGGCCTAGCGAACGCTCATTAGCCGCAGAATTCCTCAATTTTCTCCTTCAATTGGAAAGGATTACACTTATGGCTTTAGCGGGATTCATTAACTAACTCTCATTTTGATTGATTTCAGCAGATTTCTCCGTTGAGCCTGGTGGGAGGGAGACCGCAGATGAATGGGAACGGGAACTCACATGGGATGCATTCAACGAGTAAGCCCCACCTTTACAAATACTTTTAAATGCATAAGTACACTCCTCGTATTAATGGTATATACGCTCTTAACCACACGACGTTAGTCTTATTACTCTCCTTTATCCTTATGAAGCTCTCCGTAGATGCGAAGGAGAGGAGAAAGATTTCATATATGAATAGCCAGATGGAATCTCTCCCGCACGTTCTCTCTTTCTTTCTTTCTTTCCTCTTTCAATAAGGCTCCTTTCTACAAGGCTGTATTCTTGTGGGAGTGAAAAGGAACTCATTTTTAATCATTTTCATTCGGAGAAGGGAGGGATCGGAATATCTGTTTACACTCGGTTTACACTCGGAAAGTGAGCCAACTTTCGTCCACCACCAGACATTCAATGATGAATATGCTCAGAAGTCCCTTCTGCATTTCCTCTCTCCACCTACAATCATCTCGTTTGACATCTCATCCTATGTTCATCCTCATTTTACGACTTTATTTTCGATGCGTGTTTTTCTCACTAGGAGTTTTACGACTTTACCACCTCCCTTTCTGTGGAGAGCGAAACAATAACCTACATTTCTTTTTTTCCATCCTTCCAAGACCATTGGGGGAATGGAGGACTTCCTTTATAATTAAGAGAAGATTTAGTAATAAAATATATAATGGAGCCAGAAGGGTCTGGTATATAAGATGAGTGTTGTTTTTAGATTTGTAAACAGATTCAAAGGAAGTGGTTCATTAAATTGTTTTGGTGGAAGAGAGAACGGAAAGTCATTATTTAATTTATATTAAATCCCCCTGATGCATTTAGGTAAACAAGTTTACGAGACGATGATGAGGAATACCGTAGAAGGAATATTGTTTTCGATGAGGCGATGAGGACCATAGGAAATTTTAATAGATGAGAGAGAGAGATAAAGTGAAGAGAATTAGCGATGACAAGTTGTGAAGAAGTGGGTTTTCACGGGTCGTCCGATGCAGCTGTGTGAGATATAACATGAAGAGACTGTGTGAGATTTTCATTGTGCGAGATTTGCGTCTGATTCCTTGTATTTTTCCTCACCGACATGTCACGCGAGTGTTTGTTTTCCAATGTGTTCCAGAGGGAGAAAGGGGCGGAAATGCAGCGGGGCTCTTTGATTGGAGATTTCCCCATAAAAGAATGGATTCCATGTGCCAATTTAGAGAGACTTTTATTAGGATGAAAATGAGACATATGCGAATAGTTAAACCGGAGGCCCCTCAACTCTTTTCCCTCTCTCTGAGCACCTTGAGACGCAGACTGGTGGTTTACATGGTGTAGAATAACCATCAATACCAAATTACTGCTCCGAGGGCCAGACAGGAACGATGAATAAATCGAAGGCAATAAAATTTTTATATCATACATTTTTGCAGACCCTGCATAGGAAAGCCTTGAAGTCCCTGTTTTTTACTCCTTTTATACTTTATTGCGTGTGGAAAAGGGAGAGAAGGAACATGAAATCCCGCCGGTCGACCTCCATTCCCTTTAATATAAGACGTTTATTATCCTCCTAAGGGTCTGGAAAGCAAGTCGGGTTCATTTCATTACTTATATTCGCACATTTTTTACCTCTTTTATGCTTTATGGCGGTGTTCGCATATGGGGAGAGGTTTGGTGGAGCTAATAGCCGAGTTAAACATCTCCGCGTCTCCTATCATAATATTCGGGAAAAAACCAATAAAATGGCGAGCCAAAAGTCCCTTCCAGACCTCACGGGATTTTTATTCCTTCCCGATACCTTTTGCCGTCATAGGAGCTCACAATGTACTTCTTCCGTACCTTCATTACGAGGTATTAAAATGTGAGATTTCCTCAAAACAACCTTGGGAGCTCCTTTGACTCCACCACATTTATTTTCTTTGTCTCTTTTTTATTATGCTTGTAGTTTCAATGCGCATTATGATCATGCCTGGGCTGTTTAGACAGATGCATTATTATGATTTCATTTACCCCCTCCATAATAATTACCAAGGATGAACTTCGTAGGGCCTCGATTTTGGAAGGCAGAATTTGGCCCATAAACTTGTTTGTTCTCGAGTTCTTTGTCTCGTTTATGAAGATTTCAAACTCTCCTCAAATGAGGTGGAAAAAATAGGATTAAAAGTTGAGGGTAAATTATTAGCTACAACTCTTTTGGGGAGATGTCTATTTTCTATGTTCTATCTATGATGGAGAGAGAGCGAAGAGAAAATTGTTTGGTCATAAACTCTTAAACTCGCATTTAGGAAATGAGTGTGTGGGCTTTTTGAGTGAATAGTCCCTACCGTGTTGATGGGGAATTCAAATCTATTGGATTCCTCTCAAGAACTTAAATTGAATTTCTTCTTTAATGAGACCTCTTTTGGCAAGGAATTTACAGTTAGGTCAGTCAATGCGTGATTTTCCTTAAAGGAATCTTAATAAATTTGAGTGCGGAATGGCAAAGTGAGATGAACTTTTAATATTTTGTAAACAGGTTTACGAGCTCTTTTAAATCCTCATTTGATGTTATTTACCATGTAGCATTAGAACGGAGAAGGCTAAATACATGTTCGAGCCTTCTTTATCAATTTGTAATGGTTCAGACTGAGGGATATTATTATTATGGCTGTTATTGTTAATTGTTGTCAAAATGGAAGAGATGAGAAGGGAAATGAATAGTTCATGAGGGCTTTTTAAATTGAAAATAATATTAAAAAGCCCAAAAGGTCTTTGTTCTACACATGACGATTTTTTTAAGTTGTTTTGGCTTAAAAGTTGTCCAAGCTGTGTAAATTTAATGTCTGTGAGGAAATACAAGGAGATGGACTCTTTTAAAGACTTATTAAAAGGGAATGAGAATTGGGGAAAGATGAAAGCATCAATTATTGTGTTACTCTCATTGTTGTTGACACATTGGATTGGAGTGGTTTGAGAGCGGTGGGCTAATCCGCCAAGGTTTTAGTAACCATGTTTGTTTGCCAATAATACTCGTTCCGTCGTGACAGTTAGTGGGGAGAGTGAAGGGAATTAGCAGTTGAGACGGCTTGAAAAGTCAATCTTGTCTCTCAAGAGACTTTTAACTACCTCCTCACGTCTCTTGACGGCGAGTTTAAACTTCTTCTTACTACTACTGTCTTCACTCTTAGCCAACCTTGAGGAAGAGTTGGACTTAAACTAGATGGAAGACAAACAAGGGATGTTTCATGGTTTTCCGTTGTCCTAGGTCCAAATTCGCCTCCACCGAGTGGGACGCCGAATGCTCGCGATGCCCTCGCAGCCCTGGAACTCTCTCGGCTCACCCTTTGGAATCTCTACGGTGGCGGAGCGGCGCTTCCGGACCCAAAAGCTCCTCCTCAACAAGAAGCACTCAACCTTGAAGTTCCTACGAGAAATTCCGAAGGAGCTCACACACCAAAAGTAATTTATTTTATCTAAAATATAAATATATATTATAAAATATTAAAACCTTACATTGTTTCTGGGAACTTTGGTCGTTATTCAATCTTATAATTTTAGTATTAATTTTATAATTATCTTTTGAAATTCATGGCCTGGTGGATGTTTCGCATGGGACTAACTTTTGGGTTTATTTGATTTGATTTAGTCTTCAGAAGCTAAATTCAAGCTATCGGGGATTAAGAAGGAATTTGATGAAAATGCCGTTATTGCTCTACAGCATGAAAAAGAAAATGGAAAGCGACACGATCATCATTTGAATAACAGCGGTGGAGCCCCGCCACCGCCGAAGAGAATGGCCATTGAAGACCCTGAAACTCCCGTGTCTCGAGATCGGGATCGACATGGAGATCGACACGGTGATCGACATAACAATGATAGAGGGAACGGCGGAAGCCCCGGCGCCCATAACGCCACTCATATCAAAATCAACTCAAGAGGAGATGGAAGAGGCATTGACACCTCCATGGTCGTTTCACTCGAGATCAATGGGATCATGTACCAAGGTGTTCTCTTTGCCCAAAACTCCGTCTCTGCGAGGGTCTCCTAAAACACTTATTTAGCATCCGCGAGGCAGCTCTTGATAAAAAGTTGTATTTATTGTGCATATTTCTTAATTGAGGGCCCTACGAGTGTTCATCATCATGAACTCGACACTTACAAGTTATTTCACTAGTTGGTCATACACTAATATTAATGATATCCATTTCATTTTTATTTCATTTACCAGATGATGGAATGAGCGCCGATTTTTTTATTACATTTATTACTCCTCATTTGTTTTAGTAGTGTGTTTTCAGCATGGAACCAAAATGGTTTTTAATTATTAAAAGTATTGATAAAGCTATAAAGTATATTTAGTATACCTAAGCATTTTTGAATTTAGTCAAGTACGATTCAAGTACTTGAATCTCTAGACATTCATCTCACAAGATTCAACTCGGAACATTTCAGTTTTATAATTTGAATTAGACGTTTTACAAGTTTGCTTGTTTGTGCGTGGGACCGTTTTTGAGAGCAGAAAGATACATTTTTTCTGCACATTATATTTCTCGAGTATATTTTGCATTTACCTAATAAAAAGCGTTTGTATACTAAGGTATTATTCTATACGATGAGATTCTGTTAGTACTTAAAGTACTTTCTCTTGATCAATAAATAGAAAAATTTGTCCATTGTCAATTTTGATCTCTGCTAAGTCAATTAAGTGTTTTTTATTATTATTTTGAGTGCGTTTTCACAAAAGGTGTACAAGTGAAGAACTCAATTAGAAAAAAATTAATTGGTTTTTTGAATTTAAAATAAACTCTCGTATTTGGTAGCGTGTCTGTAAATTAAATTAAGTGATCTGATGATGAGTGTGCCATTAGTTGTTATTTCTAAGTTTACGTTTAATTTCTACTTACACTTTATTGCATAGGGGTAGTGTAATTTAACTGAATTAAGATTCTTCTTCTCTTGAGTTGGTTGAGTTGAGAGAGGAGGATGTCAAGTGTTACCGTACGGTATTAGAAAGGACTGTCATGCGACGTATGCGACAATCATGGCATTGTCGGACAATTATAACAAAATATACTTATAAATATTAAACATATTTTTTACTCACATGTTTTTGCTTATAAGCACAATGGAGTTTCTTGGTGAATTTCGTGTACAGAGTTTGGAATTATTATAAGAAAATATCGCAAAATCTAAAAAGTCTTTTTACAATTTGTTATTTTGAATACTAAGCATTGATAGAAGCCATTGTTAGTTTTCTTATATTCAGCACAAAATATTTAGTTGAATTGAAATTAAATAATTGAGAATTGTATTATATAAAAAAAACCAAGTTAGATTATTAAGCATCAAACTACATTAAGATGACGTTAATTTACAAATAAATAGGAATGTGCAATGTGAGACAAATGGCCAGAATTTCTGTATAAAACTTTTAAGGGCTCTTTTCAACTATTTTTAATGTTAATTTGGGTGATTTTACATAAATACAGTAATTTAGTAAGAATTAGATATACAATTGTCGATTTATAACAATTGAAAACTCCATAAACTAGGGAATGTAACTCCTTTGAGATACTTATAATATTAAACTTATTAGTCTCTTAATTGGTCGTTGAAACGAGAGAAGATTGCTACAATGTTCTTCTGGGTGTTTGATGACCTTTTTTAAAAAGTATTAATTGTAAGTTGTACATAAGTAAATAAGGATGTACTTGGATCCTTATCTGGTGTTTCATAGAGAATTACCAATAATTCTTTTATTTTAATATGCTATTTATTAGCTCGGTATGATAATTTGATAATTATTCATTTCTAACGTACAATGATGAAAACTGTCATGTCCATCTTAAAGACATGGGATTATGAGAAATAAGATTTCCTTAATTAAATTATTTTTTCTATGTGTGTGAGAGTATGTATTTACGATATTTATTAAAGAACGCTCTGTAAATAGTGAATTATTATGTGAAGATAAAAAACATTTTTATTTATCTTTCATAATTTATTTGAAAATCCCAATTACAATTTAATTTAAAAATAATGTTATTTTAATATCCTCTATTTATCATATAGGACAAAAATCTATTTAAATGTTTGAATTTCTTTTCTCAGGGAGTTGGATGTTATTATATAACATAATTTGACTAAATGACAGTTCTATAAAGTAAAGTAGTAAATACTAAGGATGAAATCCGGTCAGTATCATTTTACTAATTTCTAATGTACTTACCGTTAGACATGTTTGCCTTATAAGCTTAAACTTTAATATACCTAAGTATAAGCCTAATACAGTATAAATATTTGTTTAATCATTAATCATTATACATTAATCCTCTGATAATTTGTTAAATGCATGTAGCATCTCACTCAAGGATGTCAAGTTATTTTTCGATGGCGTCTGAACAATTTTACAATGATTTGTTCGTGTAAATGATTAAATTGGATGTAAGAAAAGTTCAACATTCTCTTTACCATTTATTTTAATTTTTTGGTTTTTCTTTTAGTATATTAATAAATATTTAGTAACTCGTATTTAAGTTTATCATTATTGTTATTATTCAGAGTAAATTAAATTACATTTACTAACTCATTACTTAAGAAAAGGAGCAATGTTGACTCCTCGCGATTTTCTCTTAAAATTAGAATTATCCATCAAGTGTTGTACAGTTAGTAAGATTTTAACAATTGGGTCCTGAAGTGACCGTCTTAGTTCATAAGCTCTGTTCTGTATATAAGGAAAGTTAACTGAAGAAAGAACGGAATTTGTTTGTATTATATTTATTTGAATCAACTGCGTCAGAATCAGTTCCTTTATGTTTTATGTTTAATAAAGCAATAATTTAATAAATCTCCGTTCAATTAATTTCATTCATGCCATTAAAGATCATGTCATAATACATAATAGGCAAATTTGTAGCCTTAATCATATAGAAAGCCATCTAAATACATTACTTCCTTTAAACATTATCGTCATTTTTCATAGGTGATCCAAGAGTACCTATGAAAAATTTCAAAATATCATCTAAATAATTAATTTTTAAAATAATTTTATAATTTTTTTTTACAATCGTCATTAAAATGAGCCATCGAATTATTAACTCACTGTTCACATTTATTTGAGTTTAAGGCTTTTATGAATTTGATGAGACGAAAGTTGATTTGCTAATTTAAACGGTTTTGCTTCAACGCCATGGTTTGTTCCATCTGCCCCTGTGAAAAAAGACAATATGTCGCATGACAGAGTATGAAATTGAATAAATAATTAACCTGAGTCCCTCGACCGCTTTCAAACCCGATCCCTATCATCCCTTAAGCCTCCAAGCCTCGACCAAGGGAGGGTGAGTTTTGATTTGGAAGGGTGGAAATCACCCTGAGCTCATGCGCCTCTCCATCAACCAGCATAAAAAGAGATGGAGAAGAAGTAAAAATAGCTCAAAGTTCATCCTCCCTTCCAAACACATTTCCATTAAAGCCATTTTATTAATAAACATGCTTTCCTCACACTTCCTATATTTGGATCTTAATGTTTTCTTCCCAACACTCCCACGCATTTCACCAACTCTCAACCTCAACCTTGGACTCTAAAAGAACCTGAGAACTGAGAACAAGAAGACTTTCAAACTTCTACGATCCTCATCTTCTCCTAACTCGAAGAATCTTGATAAAAGTTAATCTCGGTTGAACTCAGAACACTTCTTGCTCATTGTTCTTCATTTTTACATTTTTACAACTCATACTAATTAAAGTTACCATTCCTAGTTCATCACAGTGAGGACGAGAAGTTGTCAATATTCAGAGCAAAGTTATAAGCTATTGAGTATTTGTCAGTATTAATTGAGCAAGATATTATTGTCAAATCACAATTTAAACTCAAGCAAACATGTCTAGTGGTAGACCGATAAAGTGTGTTGTGGTCGGTGATGGGTAAGCAAATTCGGATAGATAAATAAATAATTCATTAACAAATTGAAATATGTCAATGTAAAGTATTTTATATATGTAGTTGTTTGAATATTGATCAATCTCAATGTTCTCTCGTCTCATGTATAGTTTTAATTAATTAATTATTTTAACTAGCTATCACAATTATTTGGCCATCAATTAAAGTGATTGTTTTAATTAATTTGTAGAACTGTTGGAAAAACATGTATGCTGATCTCATATACGACGGATAGTTTTCCAGGAGAATACGTTCCAACTGTGTAAGTTAAATAAAAAATGAACCAATGAAGATGAATTTGGTTTAAGGAGATAATTCAATATTGCACACATCAAACGATCATTAAGTGATTTGATTTATGAATCAACATGTAAATAGATTCGACAATTACTCAGCTCCGATGGTTGTTGATGGAATTCCAGTAAGCCTTGGGCTATGGGATACAGCAGGCCAAGAGGATTATGATCGATTAAGACCGCTTAGCTATCCACAGGTATTTTCATGATTTAATTACAAGATAGAGATGAACTATGATGAATGTGTGGAATAAACTTTCATGGATTTACCCAAAAACTATGCTAAATAAACCCACAAAAAATACCTTATCGTTAGTGAAAGCGAGCTTTCTTTTAATTCGTGAATAAATTTAATTTAATTTAATAAAATATTAGACGGATGTTTTCCTCGTTTGTTTTTCAATTGTGAGTCCTTCATCTTATGAGAACGTCACGTCAAAATGGTTTCCTGAAATTAAACATCACTGCCCTGATGCTCCGTTAATTGTTATAGGTGAGATCATAGTGAAATAAATATTCATACTTAATAATATGTATGTATTCAATTGTTGTGTAAGCAAAAGACATGCAATGTATGTATCTTAAAAAAATTATTTAAATACAGGAACTAAATTGGATCTCCGTGAAGACAAAGAGACTATTTCTCAGTTATCCGAACAGGGTTTATCTCCAATTAAGCGAGAACAAGGTCAAAGATTAGCGAATAAAATTCGAGCTGTGAAATATTTAGAGTGTTCAGCACTAACTCAACGAGGGCTTCGGCAGGTAAATATAATAAATATCTTAAATGTTATACTTTAAATAAAATGTATAAAATATAAATTTTTAATTCAGTACTAATCTCAATATTAATTAAGGTATTTGATGAAGCTGTGAGATCAGTTCTTCGCCCCGAACCAATGCGTCGAAGACAAAGTAACTGCATTGTGCTATAATACATTTCACCGAGGTTTTCTCAATAACTATGACCAAATTTACTTAATTAAAATACTTAAGATCTAAACCAAAAATCTAAACATTAATTATTCGTTAATGCAAGCTTATTTAATAATTTTAATCTATCTCAATATTTTAAAACTACATAGCTATTAAAATACTAATAGATACAAATGCATATTTGCAGAAGAGATCTGAAAGTACTTAATTTAAAGTTAATTATACTCAATTATGCTGCTGCAAGTGCTAGTCATTCTCGTGACAATTGTCACCTCCGTTTTAATTTAAAGTCACTCGTTTATTTCAAATGCACTTTCACACAGTCACTCTTGCAAGTCAATTTTACTCTCATTCTAGTTGATGCTTTTAAGAAAAACAAACTACTTAAAAATTGTAATAATTGAAATTATATAATTTTAATAACTAAATAAGAATATGGTTGATCAGTATTAATGAAATAAATACTGATCACTATTTATTTCATTAATACTGATCAGTTAAGTGCAAATGCAATTAGATAAAATAAATAAATATTGAAAAAATTCAATTAAAAAATCTAACATTAAAATAAGTCTGTCAACCGAATTTTATCAATTTTTAATATCCTAAAACATTTAATGTAGCCTTTAAATTTAATTATAATTTATAGGCTTAATTATAATCTAATGCCAATTCTTAAAAATGTAATATTAAAATTAAATAACCAAATTCTCCATTGTTTTATTTATTAGTGGAATATTATAACACAATTTCATATTTGATTTAAAGATTACAATTTTATATTCGATTATTAAAATTTTCGTTAAAACATTTACAATTGTGAAATTGTACTTGTACATTTAGTATTTAAGGGTAAACTTCAATAATATTAAACTCGTGAGTTATGTAAATATATAAAGCCAAAAAACTTAAATTATTGCGAAATTAATAATGAAGCTTAACCGTTCAATTACAAAAAAGAATACAAAAATTTATTAAACATTAATTAATTTTTAATTACGTAAAAATGTCTTTGTAAATTTATACCAATGTAGCTTAAAGATTGGAAAATGTCTAAATTTAATAAATGTTCAACACGAGTAATTACTATTTAATGGCAATCACTTACAATTATTTATTCCTTAATTCGCATCATTTTAATACACACACTCGTCAATGCACTTATTAATTTACAAATAATAAAAAATTAAATATTTTGCTAGTAAGTTCCTATTTCATTAGGTAGTATCACATGACTTAATCACTTGTTAATAGGGAAAATAACTGAATTCCTCAATGGTAATTAGAGTACCTTGGTCCATTCAACTTAAAATTATGCAGTGGTCAATCCAACTCCTTGATTCTGATTAATATATCTCAAGATCCGATTAGTCTTGTTAAACGTTGACGATTTCACAAAACTGTCCAAGAGCTGTTTGAATTTTGAGAAATATTAGGATTATTTTACTCATGCGTGCAAAACAAAATTCATAAGTATAAAATGCAAAAAAAGAGAATTATTTGATATTATTTTTATGAAATAAGTTAAAGTAAAACCTCAGTTTTGATATGAGATTGGTTGATGATTTCTCGATTCTCCTCATTTCCATGGCTCACTGCGATGAGTGTGGAGTAAAGCGGTCGTGACATGAATGGATCTTGGAAACACTCTTTAGGAAGATTACAAAGCTGTTGTAGCACCGTTGGAGTTTGACCAGACTGAATTGTTGACTATTCAAAATTATCATTTAGTTTAAATTCATAAATTGGATAAGGACATTAGTATTATAAGCTAAGAAAATTAAAATGAGGAAATGCCTGGTTGTTTTTATTTGCTACAGTGAAGTTCCCAATTGAGATGATGAGTTCTTTTAGAAGTTTTTTCATGAGAATTTCAGTTCGGTAAGGAACGACTTGCCAGAGAAGTTGACTTGCAATATGACGGAATTGTAAAGAAAGAGATTCAGAACCAAGAACTTTCTACAATTCAAAAATATTTTTAATTAACTAATCAATTTTAAAAAAATGCGATTCACATGAAAGTTTAATAATAAAAATGGTTATTTAAAAACGCATTTTGTGGTTTATACCTGAAGGTATTTAATATCATGAGTGGCAAGTGAATTGATAAAACTTAAAGTTGAAAGGACAATGTCAGCCGTCATGTTTCCAGGTTTCTGGGGAATTTTCCCAACTTCATTATTCTCTTTTTCCTCGCTCACTTGAAGAAGGCGTGGTCGGGTCGGACCTCCTTGGTAAATTAAGAGCGAATAAGACATTGAAATGGATCCAGCCAAATCTGAAGTTTCGAAAGAAGCCAACAATTGAGTTAAATCATTTTCTTTCTTTCCTGTCAAATGTGCTTTTTTTGCAGAACTGAAACAGATAAATAATATCCACATCATTAATCTTTAAACTTTTGAACACACCAGTTTAAATAATAATTATCAAAATACGTATAAAAGTTTATAATGTTAAACTCACCAAAATGAAAGAGCATAGACGATCATAGTAAAGAAATCAAATGAGAATTTTAAAGTTCCAGCGACCGTTTGTTGATTTTCTAAAGGTCCCCTAACGCTCGACGAATAGACAGAAAGCCTGTCAATTACTCCAGTAGACACAAAGTACCTGAAAATTCAATTTTTAAATCAAATTGCACATGATTATTAATTTTCTCAAACAATGAAAAATGTTTAATAATAACGATCAATTTTAAATACAATAGAGAAAAATGAATAAATATGAAAATGCAAACCCAATAAATTCCTGTGTTCTTGTAAGTATATCTAAAAGATCGGATTCGGTTATCAAATGACGACATTTTAGACTACAAATTCCATCAATTGGGTCCGGAATGACATTAAAAACAGTAAATATGAGCTCAAGACAAGATTCTAAAAAATAAAACAGTTTTATATAAAAAATTTCAAAAATGTCATATCTAAACAATTTAAGCCTTCACTATGAAATAATAGTCATACCAAGAACTGGGTCGGCTGGCATTCGTTCAATTGATCCAACGGGAGACCCACAATGCCAGCGATTTCCGTCAGGAACAAGCAACTAAAAGATTAAAACAGTTCATTTGAGTACTCGTTAAAAAATTTATTTAATGCCTTTAGTTTTGAAAATTCAATATGAGAAATCTATAGTCTAAAAGTAAATAAAAATTAAAAAAGCACTCACAGCCCATCGGGTGACAATAAGATCGACAATGCTGCAAACGATTGTTCCTCTTAAAGCATAAAAAGTATTTTTCATATTCTCGTAAATCCCTGCTGTTATCACATTGCACGCCGAAATGATAATTCTAAAAAAGTAATGTAATATTTATTATTCTTATAAAAGTCAAAAGCTTTGAATAAATTAGGGATTTAAGTTTTAATTAATATAATTGTAAATTGTTTTTTTGATAATTGACTTGAGTTTGTACTTCTGAGGAAGATCAGGAGCAGAACATTCAATCACTTTTTGAGCCACTTTGAATGCTCCAAGACTAATAAATGATTCCCGAATAAATTTATTCTAAAATCAATTAAAATCAATTAAAATCACATCTTTTAGGATTACTAGTAAGAGTGAAAACCTTATTTGTTAGTTGTCTAATCTCTCGAAGAATTCTATCGAGATTGTTGGCCGAAGAAGGACATCCCTTCTGAGCATTAAATAGCCCAACAAGCCTCTCGGCCTCTCTGATGTTCTTCCCGACTTTGTTCCGCAAGGACGAATCTCCGCCGTGATTCTCATTACCAAAACCCTTCAATTTCTCTTCATTTTCAAATGTTTCTCCGCTATTTAATAAGTTAATTTACACTTGATAAAATATCCTTTATATCCACCTTACATCTTATATTATACAATTTAGAATGATAAATATTTAATACAAGAAGAAGGTACAGGAACAGATATTTTAACAAAATTCTATTAACATAAAATGCATCATGAACTTTAACTCAAGTTTACTTACTTAACAAGAAGTTTATTGAAAATCTTTTTGCAATGTTTTTTGAGGGTCTTGTGACGATTCTTATCGTTTAAAATTCCTGGATCAACTTTATCAACCGAAATGTCCGTGATGAACTTGAGACCAAAATCTTCAATTCCAGTATCGCCGTTCTTTTCAAGCCGCCTTATAGCCTCGAGATGAGGCCGACCTCGCAGATGAGCAAGTTCCAAGACTTCAGAAGCCAACTAACAAAATCCAAAGTATTATTTGTATTAACTCTTATCGTTTGTCGTTCATTTTAGTATTTAGGAAAGCTTATCAGTGAACTAAAGAACTTGACTTACAGTGCAATTGCACAAAGTGCACATCCGAACTGTTACAGATTCTTCTTGCGGTCTTGGCGCACTGAACTCACTAGCTTTCTGTCGAATATTCTTTATGTTTTCCTCATGACGCCTGGCCGTTTCGTTCTGTTTGTAAATGATTTTCTTTTGGAGTTCGTCAATTTCTGCTTGTTTAGCTGCATTCAGGGCTGAAATCCTTTCTTCCCGATCTCTCGCTTTCTCTAATGCCAATTCTGTCCTTTCTTTCGCCTTCTCCTCTTTTTCTCTGGTAATTCGCTCTTCAGTCTTCTTTCTCTTTTCTTGAATCACTTGTAATTTATTCTAGAGATTCACAACAAAATCAACGTTAAAAACGATTTTGATTTTTCAATTATAACCAAGATTTAAATGAATCACTCATATGGAATATTTTAAGAATTCTGAATCCCAATCTCACCTGCCAATCGTTTCTAATGTGAAGTTGCCTTTGAATGACTCCTGCAAGCTTAGCTGCCCTTTCTTCCAATTTTCTCCTACGCTCTTCATGAATAATAGCTAGACGTTCAGAAGCTCCCTGTAATTCAAAAAGTGATAAAAAAATTAAGATTGACAGTTAAAAAATTTAAAATAATCTGCATTCTGTATTAACCTGTTCAGAAGCTAAGAGGTCAAATTTCCTATTTAGTGCATCATGAAAGTTGATGAAAGCGATTTCCTTCACTTTGGAATCTTCATCATGTGCTTTGGCTCGAATTCTTTTAATCACATTTGTTCGCTTTTCCATGGCCCTTTTACGACGCTCTTCAGCTTTGGCAACGAGAATTCGCCTCTCGCGCATCAATCGCTTCGTTGTTTTGTTCAAAGAAGAAAACTGAAAAAAAATGAATGTAGTCAATATAAAATTATAACTTTGTTTCTGCTTTAAAAAACCAACTTACTCTTTCAGTCAATTCCACATATTTGATAAACTTTGATTCCAATAGTTTTTCTCTGTTCGTTTCAGCTTTAGCTAATTTTGCTCGAAGTCTCTTCATAGTTTCAGCGCTGTCCAACTTCCTCGCTGGTGACATCAACTTTTCTCGAAGAGACACCAATCTTTCTTGCTCTCGTGGTCGGAGCTCTTCGACTAAATAAGAACCAAATGAAATAGTCATAATTTGTGAATTTTTTAATGTGACTTTTTTATAATACAAAATAGTAAGATTTTAATAATTATCATTTTGACCAGTTAATAAAATATTAAGCATTTCTTTCCAGCATTTTACCTCGATCATTTGAATCGCTCATTGAAATGAAAAACACTTGGTCAACAGCTTCAAAATCAATTTCTAAGATTTCAGGACTTGGACTCAAAACTATATCATTTTCCGTGGCTGCCGTCTCATCCGCCCCATTCGTTGTTTCATTTTCCATCTGAAACATTTGATAATTGTAATTAAATATTAATGATTATTTATAAATTAAAGTTACAATGTGATAAATGTATTTGTGTGAGAGTGAATGTAAATTAGATTTGTCCATTTCTCTAACCGCTTCAAAGTCTTTTTCCATTTGGAGGAGTTCTTCTTCGAGAAGATCTTCTTCCCTCATGGCACTATCAATGGCCAGTTCTTTCATTTGGATCTGTTCGTTCTTCTTTTGGATTTCTATGAAATTGTTTCGAATCGCTTTGATCTTCCGGACCCCAACTCCCTCAACAACAATTGGCTCTGGACTTGTGCATTCAGCCTCGCCACTGCAAATGTGAATTTTAAAACCATTACAACATTAATTCTAATGACTTTGTAAAATAATTGTAATTTGATTATTATAAAACAAACATTATCCCATTAAAGAAGGTTTAAAGCATTTTTATTTTTAATAACCATACTTTTTTGCTTCATTTGGGTAGCAATTTTCGCTATCATCAATTGAATCCCCAACAGAGAGCTGGCTTTCTGTCAAACTCTTTTCACTTGAAATCGTGGAGATTGTGAGTTCTGGCATTGAGTCAATTTCAACAGACGATCGCATACTCAAATCCTCAGCTTCATCAATCAAAAGTTTACCCATTTCTCGTGAAGGTTCAATTTCAATGGAAATCGTCAAAATCTCATCGTCTTGGGTTTCAATGTCAAGATCATTTGATTGGTTTAAATCACCCTTCTTTGATTCACGCTCTTCCTTCAACTCAATAATTTTAGTTCTTTCTGTCCCAATTTCTTTGACTTCGTTTCTTATATCCAATTTTTTGTCTTGGATCCCAGATTCCCTAATGTTCTTTGGAGACCCAACATTATCACAAGACTCAATTGACAAGTTCTTTGTTTCACTCTCTTGGGTCTTTGTTTGAAGCATGGGAAGCGTTGGGAGCGAAGTTGATGTCAATGACGATGGCTGGAACCGTCCGTTGAAATTGGTTCTGGCGAGTTCATTTTCATGAATTTTCTGGACCAATTCACTTCCACCCTCGTTGGTCGAATCTCCACTTCCACGTTGCTTTTGCTCCAAAGAACCTTTACGACTATCTGGAGAAATGAGTGATGTGTTTGACTGCGACCATTTGGACCTGCTTGATCTTGTCCGAACAGTTTCCCATCCATCTATAAACAAAACATTAATAGAAAAATCCTAGATGTAAAAGATAATGAGTTCATTAGAAATTGATTAATTTTACCAGCGTCGACATTATTTTGCTTCCTCCTCGCTGACTCATCAGGCAAAGACAAAAAGGAATCCTCATGAGACAGAAGGCTATCAAGTTTCCTCAATTTCTTGGTCGTGGCAGAAACAGCAATTGGATTGATGGCCGATTTTGACCGTACGACGCCGGCTTTAACTCCAGAACAAACCTTGGTCTTTGGTAAGTAAAAATAATTAATTTGGAGCATAAGATGTGTGGTTGTGATAATAAATAGTTTAGCTTAAATATTAATTAATGAAAAATGAAGATTTTTGTTAAGAAAGAGATAGGAGCTACTTGAGACGCAGGAGAAGTTGAAGGTTTCAACGGAGAGTCAAGTGTACTAAGTTTTCGAGGCGAAGGTCCAGAGAGACCAGACCAAAGAGACACTTTCGGACTACCAGTTGAGCAAGTGAAAGAGGAAGCGAAACTTTTAGCTTTGTTATTTACCTACACAAGAGACCCAGAACCAAAAATTTTCTCATCTTTATTGACATTATTGTTTAATGTTTTAATGTTAATTGTTATTTCGTATACTTTAAAAGATTTTTGCATGAAATATTTATTAATTTAATTAAACTTACGCTAATTATATTTAAAGTGAATGATTGATTTTTAATATTTAACGTGACTTTTGTTTATGCCTAATTAATATTTGTGCAGCCAATAATTACATTAAGCTATTGGACTCAGCGCAGCGCAATGAGCACTTCAAAGAGAGTTGAGGAGGATTCAAAATAGATTTTTTAGCTCAATGACTCATCTTGAAAATTGCGAAATTAAAATTCTCAGAATGAGAAGAACTCAAAACGAAGTGAATTAAAATATTGAAAATGAATACCGTTTGTTGTTGAACATAGGCGGTTCGACAACGACTTGCAATGTTACTCCTGTAGTTCACGCTCTGAATCTTCGTTTTGTTCTTCCCAGCTGAAGATTTTGCACTCGAGTTTTGACCAATCAAGTTCAGATTCGTCGGGTATGACTTTGTCTTGTCGTTCTTCACATGTGAAGCGAATATTCCATTTTTTGCTTTATCAGCAAATGTGGAAGGGTAAATTCCTGAATAGATTTTATCATCGCCCATTTCCTTCCTATTAGCACCGACCTCTTCAACAGACTTTTCCTCCTTTATTTTCTCTGCTTTCACTGAAGGAGTCTCTTCTTTTGGAATTTTCGCTTTGGGTTCTTCGATTACAACCCCAACGGAAAGTTGCGTTGCAGAGGATTTGGTTTCAGTCGAGCTCGTCATTTCAGAATCAACTTCGTTCCGAAAAGGCTCAAAAGTGTCTGATTGATTCATTGACGTTTCCAGATCCGAGTCTTCGGTATTGTAAACAATCATGACTTTGCTCCCTTTGATGAAGATCTTGTTCATTGATTGGTATTCTTCTGTGTAGTCCGTTTGACTTGCAATGTGTCGACCGCCGGCGAAATAGTAAATGTCAGGATCGTCTTCGATGTCGGTCTGAACTTCTTTGTGAATCCGGTCGATGAGACTTTCCCGAAAGAATTTCTCTGAGCTCGAGATGATGGTAGGGGAACCGTGGGCATTTTCACATTCCTTTAATTTCATCGCTTTTTGATCTTGTGGCAATTCAGTGTTTGGTTTCATTATTGGCGATTGTCTAACGGAATTTGGCTCTAATGGAACGTTTTTATCAACTTTTGAAGATTTTTCCTAAAATAAGAAAACTCAACTTTAATAAATATAAAAATTAAATTAAATTAACATTGTTAGAATCATATCAAAATATAGTAGTAGAATACTCATGAAATTTAATGTTTTAATAAAAATTATTTTACATCTTCTGTTTCTTGAGATTCTGAACTTTTCTTTTCAAGTATTCCTAACAACTCTTGAAAATTAGAAACTTGTGTTTTGAAAAAGAATAAAACTTCACTGCAATGATTTTTATCTTCTTCCAATGTACAACTATGGAACATCTCAGTGCATGATCTTTGTAAATTATCATAAAGATATGACCAATATCTCGGATGTGTGAAATCTATAAAACAAACAAGTTTTAAAATTTGTTAGTGTTAAAATACTACAATTTATAGAGACAATATTCAATAAGATGTATGTATCAATTATATTTAAAATATTAAAATACATTTATTCTTATTCTTCTGCAAGCAGACTATATTTGAAGATGATCCAGTTGATGCTTCATTGAGACTCGACTTCAATTTTTCTTCGCTTTTATGGGTAGGCACAGTTGGTTCGATTTCATTTGTTGTCTTAATTTCTAAATTGGACTCAACAGAACTGTCATTTTCATTACAAACGCCTGTAAATTAAAATTTAATTCAATTAACTTATTTATTAATAAAAATATAATTTACCATAAAATATTCATGTAATAAAATATTCATTGTTTAAGTAATTAATTATTGATTCTTTATTATTATAAATAATCTTACCAATGTCAGCATTATAGTAGTTATAATTGCATGCTATAATCGGGATTTCAACGTAGCGGTTGTAATAATCAGCATATTCGTAATAATACGGATTGTGATTGTATTGTTGTGGAAGATAATCCGAAATATCTTCAACAACGTGCCTTGGTATTAGATTTCTCTCTTGACTCATCTTAATCCACTAATCTTCTCTTCTTGGCCAAGTGATCCGCAGCGTATTTGTGAATTGGATGGAATCTCCCGTAAGTCCGAGGCTTCCTAATTAGCAAAACCTTGCTCTTATTCTCGACACCCAAATCTTTCAAAGTGTCCTCGTCCTTTTCTAACGCTTTTCCATCTTGAACCAACTCGTGAGTTCTCCAAACGTTTGGCCACTTTAATTTCCTCTTGGAGTGATTTCGATTGACAATCCCTCGATTCGCCTTCTCAATTTCCAAGTCCGAGTGACGTTGAACTCCGAGCTTCAAATCTGCAAGTGTCCCGGATTTCTTGACGATGACCGGAAGGAGCGCATTAAACACTTGGACGTTGACCAGAATTGATTGTCCTGTTTCAAACTCGAGTTGACCTTTGACTTGATTTAAATCACTAAATGAACCAAACCATAATTGCTCATTAAGATCTTTTAAACAACTATCGTTTGAAACCAACGAGCGACATTGGGATTCAAAGTGCTTCACTTGATCAGAAAACGAGAAATTGGCGTGTTCGGAATTCAATGGGTTGAATGAAAATTCACTATCACTAGGGAAAGTATTATTAACAATGGATTCAACTGTTTTTATTTTATTTAATTTAATTTTAATTATTTTGCTTTTTTTCATTTGCTAAATCAATTCACATGGCGTAAATGAATTTGAGATTAATAAGATCTTTTCTATTGTTCAACTTAATGACAACGAACATTTCAATTGATACTTTCAAAACATTATCTTAGCATAATAAATAGTATTAAAAACAGACTATAAAATTAAGTACAATCCTTTATCATAGATTAGACGAAGATTAAAGATTCTGTAGGAGGTAATATTATCAGTCTTTAGTTTTCACCAACTACAACTTTCTTAAATTTCCTACGGATTGTTTATTTCCTTCTTGTCCCCTTCTTGTAAGCAATTTATGTATAAGTAAAATTATAAGACAATCAGAATTAAAGTATTAATGAAGCAATGTTAATCCGATAAGTTCATCATTACTTTTGTACTTGTAAAACAAGAGTGGTAGCTATTGTTTGGTTGTTTTTAATGTACCTAATCTTCAATATAGAATGCACTTTTCATACTTCGCTCAATGTTTATGGTTTCATCCTTCATACAATTTTTTGTACATAGGTTAGATTCTCCCTTCTTAGAATCTTTGAGTTAGATTCTTATGTTATTTCTGTTTAAAGCTTATTAAAAATTACATTACCCAAGTGAATAATAATAGTACTTAATGTTAGTAGTTAAAATATTATCAGAAAGTAAATAATCATTATTGTAATTTACTATATTTCATATTCATTCCCATTTGTAGATTACAAGTTTATTATGTTTATATGCAACAAAATTGTTAACAAATCTAATATGAATGGAATATGAATACATCCAGGGTATTTATTCCATATAAAGTTGTATTTAAATTCATGCCTGGCATGCATTGAGCTGAGTTGAGAGTCTCGAGGGTTGGATGGTTGGATCTTAATGTCAAGAAATCGATACTTATAATAGGACCTGTTTACTGCCTTCGCAGTCAGTCCGGCTCATGTGGTCGTAGAGTTTGTTAAAAGAAAACGCGATATTGGTGACTGACATTTTTCCTAAGAATTTGTTCTCGCTTAAAGAAACTTTCAATCCAAAGGCAAAGTGAACATTTATTTTTAAGCTTCCAGAAGTGAATATCAATAAAGGTAAATATTCATTCCAATTCATTCATTTACAAGAAAAATATTCAAAATAAGTCTGACAAGAGACTTTCATTGTTTCAAGATGACATCCGGAGGACAGGCGATTGACACGAACTGCATGACTCTGACGAGATTCGTTCTTGCAGAGCAAAGAAATAGAGCTCCTGATGCCACTGGAGACTTGACGCTTCTTCTTTCGACAATCCAGTCGGCTGTTAAAGCCATCTCATCAGCTGTACGAAAGGCTGGATTAGCAAAGTTGTAAGTTGTTAATTTCGTATCTTGTAATTATTTTCTACTTCATTTTTACATTATTTCTCTTTTCTCAGTTTAACCCAATTTTATCATTTGAAAGAATTTTTTTAAAGTTGTGTATTTTTGTACAAAATTCTTTTATTCAATTCAATTTATATTTTAATAAATATATCTGTATATCCCAATATTTATGAATCTGTCCTTGAACTGTTATTTAGGATTTAAGTCGGCAATGCAAATTAACATTATGTATTGAGATAATATCATTAAATGTTTTGTCTACATGATCCTTTATTTGTGCTATTGGTCTGCGATAGATATGGAATTGCCGGTCAAACCAACATTCAAGGTGAAGAAGTGAAGAAACTCGATGTTCTCTCCAATGACCTTTTTATCAATCTCATGCGCTCAT
>VJMY01000466.1:0-60736 GCA_009869795.1 Neelides sp. FZ-2019 | reverse complement strand
AGGCTTTATTCCAGATATGCCGCCACGCAGTATTATATGAGTAATAACAATAACAACGGTGCGATGACGAAGCCTCTGAATCCATCATCAAATATGTCATTTTCGGTTGAGAGGCTCTTGTCGAAGCCATCAAGCCACCCGAGTCCGCCTGAAGGGTCATCGAATTTAATCCCTGGTTCTCGTCCTGGAGCCTTTGATCCCTACAGAGGAGTTCTTTTAGACACCAAAGTTAAAATGCACATTGATTCAGACTAGTTCCCAGAACCCCCTTTGCCATAATATACCTACATAACGAATCCTACTTAAAAAGCCTCGTTGAGCTGTAATTCATATCCTAATAGCTCTCTACAAATACTTCTCATATAGGCTTCTTTAGATTAAAATCAAATTAATTTGAGGAAGATATATTGCTTCAAGAGACATTTGAATTAAAATTCAGCGTGCCAAAAGATCATTGTATGTCAATCGTGCAATGGTTGGATACTCCGTTAGAGATATTCCTGTTCATTATCATGAAATACACCTGAGGAATGATATATGTAAATTACGTTATTAAATTAGTCTTTCTCACTCTCCAATTTGGAAAATTGATGTTTTTTGCATTAAGCAAGGTTAAATTTACGAGGCGTGTCATACAATTAAATTATTATTTATAAATGCATTAATGTTCGGTAAAAAAATATGTAAAAAATAAGAATTTTAAAAGAAATGTATTCAACTCATGTTTAAAAGTAAATATTGTTTACTCTGTACATAAAATTGTACTTAATACCATTACTTACATTAATTTATTTCAACTTCTCTCGCCTTTACAATAATTTATTTAAACATTGTTAATCGTGAATATTGTTGTGAGCCATATTGGAGGTGTGAAAAATAACTTATATACCTATACGATTTACTGTAATTGTGTCTGTGTATACTCGATTACAGTTCTCCATACACTAAAAATGAAATTAAAAGCGAGCATTCCAAAAAGGACAAGCCTCTTATTTTCACATCATTGAGCACATTCATCCACAAAAGCGCCCAAGTCGAGGTTTCTCTTCAAGTTCCAGGATCGCCCGCGTAGGTATTCGGGTCGGTTTAAAGAAAAGACTAAAAGTGATGGACACGAGAGTCGATCGAGGAAATGCGATGTGTGTAGTCTCTTTTCTCATGGCCTCACAAGAAAGAATGCATTATGGAAATGGAGATGGACAGGTTTGATTGACTGTGGTGGTGTGGATTGTGAAAGGAGGGAAACGAGAGAATGAATGGATTCACTTAACTTGGACCACTCAAAGGTAAAATACGTGTAAAAAGGAGCTGAACGTCAACGACCTAAACGAAGGCTTTACCATAATAAGGAGTTAATTGTAGGAGAGAAAGAAAAGGAGATTATTATTGACTGTGTGGGCTGAGTAAAAAGAAATTAGTTGTGTGTGTTTTCAATGCTCCTTTAATTATTGTTGTCAGTTCCTAGTGAGGGAGAGGAGACAAAGTGCTTAGTGAGTCCCACGGGGGGTCACCTGACCTCTTTCTCAAGGGATTTGGATCCATTAGTATGAGGACTACCTGGCTCAGACATGTCTAGCCAAAAGTCCCCCATCGTCGACTAATGAGAAATTGGAACTCTGGACTTCTATGCCCCTACTCTCCATGCACACGGAGAATGAGAAAGTCAAACTGGATTTATTCTTTGATCCGAATTCGGTTAGAGGGTCCATTCTCAATGAGGAGAGTGAGAAAGGGTGATAAAGGGACCAGAAATGGAATTTATTCTGCGGCACGATTATGAATGTTATTTGAGTGAGGAATCATAATGATGTCAATCTGGGGGATGAGATACACACACAAGGATTCAAACGTTGTGTTCCCTTGTTGTTCTCCAATTTAGTTCACTCGACTGGGTCTTTCACACTGGACACGTCCGATTGACATCTCGGAAGGGAGACGGGTAAATGATGCACATAGTGTTCAGAAGTGCGAGAGAGAGAAAATGAAAAAGGCATTATTTGTAAACGATATAAAAGTGGTGAATGGTGAAGAGAGGCCAGTGTGCTGAAGTGAGTTTCTCACGAGTCAAATCGGCAGGAGGGCATCCAAAGCCCGACGAGGGGGTTCCCCATTTTCACGGCTCTTCTTGTTTTTCACCCTATTTTTTGAACTCTGTGTCGTCCCAGGTTCGAATCCCTTTTTTGCTATTTACAAAACCTTCAGCGAAGGGACACCCAAGGAAAAGAAGTTTGGGTGAATGGATCACCTTTGAGGTATCTCTCCCTAATATATATCTTCCATATACCACCTTTGATTCCCAAGGAGGACTTTCCACGGAAATGTCATCTTCATTCAGGACCTCACAATGAACGTCTCCATCCTACTCCATGACGACTCAAATTAAATTGTCAAAAGTCAGGGATCGTCTACTCCGATGCATAAATAAGGACTTTTTCTCCTTGAACCAAACTGTGCCTCCTTGGTCGTTGAAATGGAAAACGGACGGATATGGATGATGATGGCTTATGAATATGAGCATGAATATCCCTCCCTGGGTCCATCGATAATCTTTCCATTTTTCACATATGGGCCCCAGTGTTGAAAATATGCAGAAGGACTCGGGGAATTGAGTCCTAATGACTTATGTAGTCATTGTTGGTGAGGAGGAGTCAACAGTCACGAGAGCGGACTCCTGGGACTGAGTGAGCAAGCGGTGGGCAAAGGAGCTCTCGAGGACAAAGGACTATTATCTATTTCTCGGAGATAGGAATAGTGGAATTGCATTGAGCTAGTTAATGTTGGTGCGGACCGATTCATCTTACTCCTTTCGGTGTGCCAACATGTAGAGGAGTTTCTCAAACAGGCCGACACTAACTGTTCCTCACTATTGGTTCCCAGAAACAAGATTTTTCTTCCCGTCAGTCCCGATCCATCATCAGGTCATGAGGGGAAGCATGGACAAAAGAGGACCCCGCCTCCTTGGAACTCAGGCCTGTGATAACTCAACTCACTCGATGGTCACCAGGCAGTTGTGTGTGTTCGGAGGGATATACAAATGCTGTGAGAGAAGTCTTAAAGCTAACCAACCACCCCGTGAAAAGTCAAGTTCTAAATAGATGTATCTCGGAGTCATCAATAGGTTCCTTTCAAGGCGGCGAACCCCATTTAAACATCATACAAGGCCCCAAAGCTCTAATTCTATTTACAAATTTCCTTTTCAACTTCAAAATCTCCCGGACGTTTCCATTCCACTTTCAAATAAAGGGCGATGAGGAGGACACACATCGCTTTCCAGAACACCGCCTTTCTCCAACAACACTATCAAATCCTGGCAAATGGAAAATAATCGCTCTTTCAAACCCTACATTTAATCTTTTATTGCCTCAAATCTCATCCGCTGTGACATTATTATTGTGACCTTTTTCTCACTTTTATGCCACGTTGATCCTGTGAAGTTTAGACATACAATAAATATAATATTTACATAATAAATACGGGACAGATGTAAATAGTTCCTATACAATATTAACAAAACCAAAACTTAAAAAATTTTACATGTCGAACATTGGCCATTAGGCTCACAAAAACTTAAATAAAAAATACATTAGTAAAAGTTAATTGAAAGTATTATCATTTTTTAAATACAACATGGAAGAATAATTTCTGGAAAGGTGAAGACCACAAAATGAGATGGAATTAATGGTTCTTGTCTGGCGGGGTGGTTGGAAGGTCTTGAGAGAAACATAGACCCTTGATAAGTTGATAAATATTTGTCATTGTTTATACACGGGTAGAGCATTTTCGAGCTGTCCCCGTGATAAATAAAATGTCAAACGGAGGAGAATGAATGGAAGTTATGGAAGGGAGCGAGAGTGAAGTGAAATCCTTTGAAAATTTGAGACCCTATACAAACCCTCGTGTTGGATTCAATTGTATCAATGTGCCTTGGGTGTGTGTGGAGGAAGAGGGAGGCGATTAAACCGGAGTCGCCTTTTGTTAAATTAGGCATATATTCTGTTTTGGTGGTGGCCGAGATTTTTTCCCTTCTCCCCTATGTTGCCCAGGGTTGGTTCTTTCTGTTAACGTCTCTATTTATAAGGACACCTCGCCCTGCATTCGGATCCGCAGATGAGAAAAATAAAGTTGTCAAGCGCTCGGAAATCTCGGATTTTGAACAATGTGGAGGATAAATATTTAAGGGGGGCCTTTAGCGGCGAGTTTTTGGCTTCTCACAAAAGAGACTTGGACAAAAAAGGAGGGAATAATGTGAACCTTCGTCTGCGAGTGAGGAAGGCAGGTAGGTGAGTCGACTGCGAACTTAAAGGGCGGACAGAGATGTTCATGAGAGAGGAGTCCAACGGGACAACGCATTTACATCTCCATTCTCATACAACTTTTCTATCATCGACCGTGAAATCGGCTTTAGAGAAGAGTCAAGTCCCTTATAACCGACCGTCTCAGGTCTCCATACCGCCAACCGCCTTCGAACACACCCTTTCAAATTCCCCTTCAGTATTCCTTAAGTCGGAAATTCCTCAGGATTCCTCTTTATCTCCACTTACTACAAAAATTGCACGAGTCCACACTACAACTTTAAAAATAATTCTTTTTCTTAAAAACTTAACATTATTTTTTGGAATTAAAAGAGTATACTTGTCATTCAAAAAATATTATTTAAAGATTTTAGAAATTAATATATAAATAGTTAAATTGCTTTTTAGCAATAAGTAAATAAAACCATGAAGTTGCATTTTAATAGGTATTAACCAGTGTTTTAAAAAAAATTCTATCTTATCAATACATGAAATGAAAAATTATAAGTAGCTGAATATATTAAATTCAATTATCAATTTCAGAGAATCCGTCATCGGCTCTCCTCATCAGCTCTCATCACTCAATTTATCATGAGGAGTCTCTGAATGATGTTGCAATGTGGTCGTACTATTAGAAACGTCTAAAAGGAACTAGCGAAGCTCGTCCCCTTCGCGTATCTTTTCTAACCTCACGAGTCGAGTTGTGGAGATTCTTGATTGCAGTCATTTTAGACTGGTTTTCTTTTTAGAAGTTCTCCGCCATGGCAAGTAAGAGTCGTTCTGACGAGCGAAGAGGATAAAAGAAGGTGGAGAAATCAATTATGATCTCCCTTGGTATAATAATAATACATAAATAATGACACCGATATTTTACGCATGATTTGCCATCGCGTTCCGACTTGACACTCTTTCGGTGCGACTTCAACACCTGCATGAACGAGGAATGGCGATTTATAAAATTCATAAAAGACATTCAACGATTAGAGGATTCACTCAAGGCGGATGAGAGTCACCCCGTTTCACCCCATGAGCACAATATGACTCGAATTGGTCTGAGCATGTATAACGAATGGAGGATCCGAGGAATGAAAAATAGGATTGTCGCTTATGGAATGTGAACGGAGGTGTGTGAGACGTCTTAAGTAAGATTAAAGAGAAGCAATTAATAACGGCACGTTTCAATTGAAATCAACACGTACATTTAAGCAGAGCCAAGGAAGTGAGTCTTCGATGAAAAATGAATAGGCACACGGTTCTTCCATGTCCAGAGGCTCATAAATCTAGACCCTTAGAACTTTTTTCACACTGGGCGGTCAGTCTTCCATGCTTAAATGTTTTTATGACTTTACAACCTTTCCTCCTCATTTAAGAACAACAGATTTGTACATTTTTACAACATTTCCCATCAAAACATCATCATCTTCTGCTCCTTCACCGTTCCCACTCTTCAACTGTCTACGTCGATCCAGGGAGTATCATAACCTGAGTACCAAGGGGATCTTCCAAGCTCCCTTGGTCGAGGGTCGAATCCTCAGTTTCCTCAGGAAATCTGTCAGTCAACCCAAATCATCTCACGCAACCCACGAGACTCCCCCGTCGCAAATTGACAATTCAATTCTAAAGGTTCATAAATTATCTTCTTACCCCAGGTCAGAAAAGACCCTCAGAGTCGACGCCCCAACCGAACGTCTCAATCCTCCTTTATTTATGAGCCCGCCGACTTTTCACTTTTATCCCACCATTCTCACACTCTGTTTGCGAGATACTATTTGGAACTCCGATTACGGTTCAGTCTAAATCTCCCATTAATATATTGTCCAAGTGAGTAAATATTAAGGCGCGAACAGGAAGACCCAGGAAAAGGAGGATTTACATAAATAAGAAATGAGGCCCAGATTAGCATAACATTATATGATTGTGCAGTCTTTCATAAAAATTTCTCTATGGTCGGTCGGAGCCTCAAGGTCCGGAATGAGGTCGGGATAAAAAAGGAAAGGATTAAATAAAACTGAAGGTAACTATTTCAACTTGGGCCAGAAACAACAAGAGCGTCGGATTTTCAATCGTAATATGGGGTTAGTCGACATAAGTCCCCTGCTGTATTCCCCCGGACAAAGGCCACTGACGATTTTTTAACTGATATAGAACTCGAGGCAGCAAAGGGGTTCCAAGAGGGGCTCCTCAACGAGCACGAGATTATGTCTTGAACGGAATAACACCTGAAGGGTATTTATATTCATAGGATTACCATCTTGCCAGACCACAACTGTTGATTATAGAAATTCCCTTTATTCACCCATCCTTTCGCACCTAATGATGCGCTTTGTAAGGGTTTGTCCTCACAAAGCTCTTTGATATTTGATCTCTTAAATATCCATCGGGAAAAGTTCTACATTTTAAGTGAGCATTATCTTCTTAAAGGATTCCTCCCCGAAATTCCCCATTCCTTACATAAACGTGGAATGAAAATGGGGATTGAGGATCTCCCGATTCCTTATGTAAAACTGACGTATTTATTCTTACATGACTAACGATAAATTTGGGCATTAGTGGAGGAAAAAATGGTAATTGAAGGCATAGTAGTTTAGAGATCAGTTGAGAACGTCGTGTGAATGCATAAAATACTAAAACGTAAGTTTATTTAGGCAAAGAGGATCAATGCGAGTGCGAGGCGGTCGAGCGACGAATATCCGCTCTCATTTCCGAGAAGCAGTGAAAGTGACAAAGGGCAAAAGTCGCGGTTTGAGAGCATAGTGGGGCTTTAGGACGTTAAGAAGATGTGTGATTGGTGGTGATAGACTCTCAGAGTGTGTGTCGGGGTGCATGGGACTGGCGGGGGAAGAAAGATGGGTATAAGCGAAATCCAAAAGCGACCTTTCTGCTCCATTGAAAAGCGGATTTGTGGGAGCCCAAAATCTGTTCCTCTGCTCTCGGTTGGAATAATTTGTTTTGATCTCATGAAGCATCTGTCTGTAATAATAAGGGAAATCGAGTGAACGTAATCCTCCCTCTTAAGACCATTTAATCTGGTGCGAAAACGGGGACGCAAACGAGTAAATTACCCAAACCTCTCTTTCACCTACTCATCCACCCAGAAAAATCAGACCAATCAAGCCCATTAGTCTCTTCAGAGATGAAAAGGAGCCGATGAGGATCTGACCCTGCTCTCTATGTGGCATAACCTAATAGCATATTTTACATACTTTTCTTCGTCCCAAATGAGCCCTACTTTGCGTTATTATTGCTGTTCTTTCTCGATGATTTGCATCCATCGCAGCCGCATTGGTCATACCCTCAAACGATAATGACTCAATCGATCTACATAATGGGAAGATTTGTTTAATTTCAACTACCCTACTTTCAGTAATACGTTTACTTCAGTTAGGTATTCGAATCAATAGGATATTGAAATTCCCAATGTTCAATTGTCCAGAAAATAATGGATTAGCCTTGCAACAATCCCCTACTCTTGTTTGGGAAATCCTCTAATGGTCACTAGAAATACAGTCTTTCATATGGTACACACGTAATGCTGAACATAATGCCCTGCTTTTATTATTTCAATGAAGAAGAGACGAACGAAAGTTGAATGTGTTCAAACGAGCAAAAAGATTTCATTTGCTCTCGTTCCTACTCTTATGAATGAATGCGCTGTTACTCTAATAAACAATCGTAGGGAGCTTCCTTTGTTATGAAAGTCAGTAAGTTGATGAATTGCTCCTGACTTCTTATAATTTATAACAACAATGTCAAAGGGTCATGTTCGATTTCCCTTTTAAAATTGAAATTACTCGATGTGAATAAATATGAAATAGTATGAACAGTATGAACTAGTGAGATGGACCTTTATGCTCCCATACTCCTATTGTATTACTACGAAATACAAACTTCAGAATTTGACTCAACATGTGAACTCAAAGAGCTCAATCATTCACTTCTCATTCCAGTTGCCACTTAACATTATTTACCAAATTCCTCCTTCACTTCAAATAAGCAAAGTGGACTAATAATCAATTAGAATTTTTATTAAGAGCGCTATATTCGGAATCGGAATGTTAATTGGAATATTCACAAGTTTGGGTTTCTCCCTAAAAGCGTATGTTTTGGATTCATCTTTTTAATGCATATTTAGGACATTTTATGTATTATTTATGACTGGAGAGTATGTACTTTTGCTATCATACATGAGCATATGTGTGTATACAAAGTCATACAATTATCAATAATTTCCCCTCTAATGGTTCCATTTATCCGACCTCAACACAGTCTGTTTCCACTAGTGAAAGATGAGATATGAGATGATGTAATATGAATCACTTGTCCTTTCCTGCCGATGAATATGATGCCCTCGCGTGGCCATGATTATTTGGAGATGGAGACCGATAAGACGAGGGTTCTGAAAAAATACATTCGTTCGTTGGGCTTCCTAAAAATCTACTCTATATGGCGGAAAGCTAGAATTATTTTTTTATGTAATACATTTTATACTGCTACTTTTACTCCTACTATTTACAACTACTTTCAAAGCCAATGCCTGAATAAACCAAAGCTTGATAGCACTATAATAAGATATAGAGATAAATATTTTTTGAAAAATTGAACTTGAGACGGTAATAATATAAAAGCCATTCATTCTAATGATTACACGTGTATGCCTAATATTTATGACTGGGAACCGAGAGTTTGTGAATAATGGGAAAGTGAACTGGTCCACATGGGCAAATTAAGTCTCATGAGAACGGGGCTGGGCTCGTTGAAAGGGTTCTTTTATTTCAATTTAACGAAAGTGACAACGCCAAGGGACGAGTTTGACTATTGAACAAGTTGTCAAAAGAAGTCTCGACCCCCTGAGACTTTATAGAGATAGATATTCTGGTGAATGGGGGGAGCAGCCCGAGTTTTTCGTAAGAAAGGATGAGGAAAAATTAGCGGAGACAAAAGACCCTTCCTTTGAGCCTCCGAAGACGGGGGGTGGAGGATGATTACAGTGAAGGGCAACGGTACTCAACACTCCCAGTGTCCAGCCTCCAGCCCAAGGGTCACTTCTTTCTTCTCTAAGGAGAATTTACAATCCATTCCGAGTATTAGAGAGAAGAGCGTGTGCGTGGGCTTCTAATACCCTTTGTCTCAATAGGCGAAAAGAAGGAATCGAAATCGGATTTTTCGAGGGGTCTGTTCCTCTCAAAGGGAATCCTCGAGATGATCCCTACCATCTCTCATGGGCCTTCGTTGGGATTGAGCGGTCTCGGCTCTGGTGTTGTTGTTGTTGTAAATTTGTTGGACCCCCGCCAGAGCTTTGTCTGTCAATTCTAGCATTGGGGCATTATTGGGATGGTTTCCTTCGGAATCCAAATGATCCTCCCCATTCTGCCCATCTCTCTCGAGCGATTCTCTCACGCGTTTACACGCCGAGAGAACCAGCAAATTATAAAGGCACAGCGCGTCTTCGCTCCGAAGCTCAAACCCCCATTGTCCTCAGTTTCATCATTCTCATTATTTGCGAAAAGTGAATGGGCCGAGCGGGAGACGGAGGAAATCAAGTTTAACCCGAGAGCTCCCTTTAGTTTTTATTCTCTCACTTTTGACTTTCTGCTCGTGGGACGAGTTGGACCTTCTGAGAGACACAGAGGCCTCAAAGAAACGACCCATTTAGAGTCAAAGGTCCCCAATGTTTCCTCTACCTGCTGCCCTATTATCCTCCATTCAGCTCCACACACACTGATTGGAATGGACCACTGAGGTTAGCATTTATGCCAGCATGTTTTTGCCTCAGCACCTTTCCATTCTTCCTCTTTGTCTCGCAAACTCCCCTTGGCTCGTACGCGAAAAACATGGGTTGAGCCCTGGGCTTTTGTCCGCTCGGCCCAATAATGGGGATCATACGGAGAAATCCTTTTTCGATCCAATTATCACTAAGAAAAGCTCCATGGGCCTTTACTGGGGAAACATTATTATTACATACTACGTTACAATGCTACAATTCAAATCCCAAGCAATTTTTATTCGATGAGAAACCTTATGTGACTTTTATTGCGGGGAGCCGAGGTTGATAGAATCAAATCCTTCTTTTCAACCTCCCCTTCTCAAACTTCACCATTCAAAGAAAATAAATACATTTGAGAAATATTTAAATTAAGGGCTAAGAACACTTTCTGATTTATTTCCATCCTGACTTTTCCCCTAATTTATGTAAAGCTCCTTAATACGGATAATTTGATCATTTGAATCCACCAATGAATAAATCAACAAGCATGACATTCACCAAATGAAATGTATCAATCCCCTTTATTTATGTACACCAGCCAATTTTGATTCAGAGATTTGGAGCTGATTTGAAGATAAACGGAGGAAAAGTCTGTTTTGTAAGCTGGCAAGTTTACCTGGGTCGATTTGTAACTTGTAACTCGTTCTGCTTGGTTGCAGATGTTTTGGAAAAGAAAGTTGAGGTCAATCTGAATTGGGCATAATAAAATGAAGGGTCGCCTCATAAAGTGTTCGAAACACCCAAGTTGATTACAGCGGAAACCTCAAGGAACAGGACGACCTCCCTTCTGGCCGAGTATTGGGGTGACAAAGTGTCAAACAACGTCGTGGCACGATGCCGTTTACAATCACCTATAAAATCATCCATCCAAACATTGTTGATAGAGACTCATAAAGGGCACACTTCTCCCCAATTCCTTGAAAGAGAATTTCCAAAATATATATAGTGCGTTTCATTCTCTTGAGACACTTTACTAGAGGACCCAATTCTTCCAAATTTAATCCTCTTTCTCTTCTTGGGAGGCTAACAGTAAAATGAATAATACATCACTCCGAATCACAAACAAGGAATGACCAAGGTGCCCTGGATATTTCAAATTGGAACAAGATGGAATGAGTCTCGGATGATTTGATGAGGATGGATCACACTCATCGTTTCTGCCCCTTTGGATTTCCGTCTCGAAACGCCATGCTTCCATGGCTTGGGCTCTCAACTGGAAGTGACGATGAAGGAATGTGGAATTGGAAGTGATGACCGAGGAGGTCAATCCATCAAAGCATATGATTCTCCAAAAACATTACCGACACGAGAAATGTGTAATAGGCTAGTTGATTCCACCCCTTTGGGAAGTTTGCATAGCTGAGGGGAGGCGGCCCACGAGGGACCGGATTATGTGATTGTGTGTGAGTGTATGCCTCTCTGGTGTACGTGCATGGCTCGAGGTCTGACAGGACAGGTAAGATCAGATATGAATGTGGACTCTAGTAAACGGGAAATGTTTGTCCAAAAGGAACAAGAAGACCGACCTAAAAGAAAAATCATCGATCAAAGTCAGTGAGGATCTTTGTTTTGGATGCCTATATTTGCCCGTGTTGTCCCCCGGTCTGTGCTCCTTTTAAAAATAGGGAGAATTTCCTCTCGGGACTCCGCCTCCCTCCGTCCCTCCACACTTCATTGTTCTTGGAGTGTGAAGGAGCTTCCGCACCCTGCACTTATTCACTGATCCTACACAGCCACGTCCCCCTCATTACGCTGCCCGAGAGTCGGCCAACACGAAATTGGAGATTCCATACAATGTGATTATTAGGAAAGGAGCCACCACGGCCCATTCTTGCACTGTCACTTGTTTTAACAAGGATTAGTGCGCCTATTTATTAATCATACCAACTCGCCGACATCAACCATCATAAATAAACTCGATCCGTCTCTCCATTGTCATTCCACCGCTATTCAACTCGTCTCTCACAATACCAATTAACGATGACAATAATATCTTCAAGACTTCATCATTCAATTTAGCCCAACTTTTTAATACGCAGCATTTCCCAGCTTCAATTTTCTATAATGCGTGGAAGTTTAATGAATGCTTAAATAATTTGTTCTATTGCTTTCTCTCAGAATTAAAATGAAATAAATAATAGTTAATAAAAATATAATTTGCCAATCAAAAATGAAAAAAAATTAATAAATAATAAAGTTTGATGTATTACCTATATAAATTAGTTGTGATTTTCTCATTGGCCCATATTCATTGATATGTACTTCATATTAATTGAGTAAAAATTTAAATGTAATCAAGAGAATAATATGAAGAATGATTATTCGGTTATTCGTGTATATAAATATAATTTGAGTGTAAAATTATTAGGAATTTAACACTAAAGAAAACGAAGAAAAGATTGACACTTATATATAGTCATTAAATCTTTATTGCATGATGAAGTGATTATCCAAAAAGACTTTTGCGTCTAATATTTTCTCCAACAAAGTTAAATAATTGCATTAAAAATTAATGTGAACTTAACATGAAAGTCCAATGGTGTTTTGTAAAAAGAAGTGAATACAGTGACAAACGGGAACAAAGCGAATAAAACATGAATAATTAGCTCCCTTTCACTGACTTTGACTGAATAAAATGAGACGTAAAGGAGCCAGGACGGAAGAGACACAACAATTGAGAGGAAGAAGGCGTCGCAAATAGACTCCATTGAGTTTCATAGACTTTCCAAAGCCTGAACGCCAGGAGAGAAATGCACATAATATGGCTGTAATGAAATCAAATGATAATGAAAATAATGATGTGTGTTTGTAATTTTATTGAGAAGGAAGGGGGCTATTGAATGGTTCGATTGAATGGATTCTCGTGATGAGGCAAAGAGCGTCGTTGGAATAAGAACTAAATAAGAATTAATTGAGTTATTTAGTTAGGAGGAGATAATTGACACATAATTGCTACCTTTAGAAAACATTTGTATGCCTCTCTACCTCGGCGGCTCATTTCAATAGGATAGGAGTCGGAGCGGGAGCAGGATGAGAGTAAAAAATTCCATAATCATCCTCATCATCGGGTTACTTAAACCCGAGTGAGAAGCAGAGGAATGGGCCTTGGTAATAAGTCTAATAAGACGTTGAGCTTGGTGCGGGACGAGGCACTTCCACATTATTACATTAGGATGGGAGAGTGGTCGGGTCGGCCGGTGGGGCAGAGGCAAGATCTCCATGGAATGAAAGAAGGGGGTGTTAAAAACACCTGGCATGCTCACCTGTCAAGAAACTATTTTTCTGGAGATAATGTAGTGGAACGAGAGAGAAATATCAGGAGCGGATATATATTCAAATCAAATCATAACACCTTCTGCCCAGTCGGACTGTCTTTAATGTTGAGGTGGTTCCTCAGGTGGATTCCTCTCAGAATGGAATACTTTATTGGGAGGAAAACCGGCCAAGAGAAGGTTGGAATCCGAGCCTCCACTCAGCGACTCTATGACTTGATATGATTATCTAACCCTTCGCAAGTTATTGTAACAGAGGGCACACAGACATTATTGCTCGCGATCATCGGAAGAGTGAAAACGAGGATGGAGAAAGAAAAAAAGATTCCTTTGCCCGGCGCCGCTCCTCCGTTTTTTGCGCTTTCCCTTTGTACGGAGTGACATGTCGGTAGTAATGCGTATATTGATGTCATACTTTGTACCTTTTGTATCCTCTTCATTTCACCTTCATTTCCATGAAGATGGGAGTGAAGGCGATTAGCTCGTCCTCCGATTAGAATTACTTCGCTCTCTCTCTTCCCTTCAGGAGAGAAGAGAAGGAGAATGCCGGGGAAGGGGAGAGAGATTGACATCGTGTTTATTTCCCTTTTGTCCATCTCCAGAAATTGTTAAAGGAGCCGCTGAGGAATCCCCGGCATCCCTTCACTGAACTTCATAACTTGACTCCTCTGTCCTCCCATCCTCCACGTTCGCCCAGACACGTCGAGGACCCGGTTGAAAGAGAGTTAAAGAAGCCATCCATCTTTACCGCTCCCACTCTGGGATGACTCAAGCGGAGGTAAAAAGGGCCGAGCTCTATTTTGACTTTTCCCATGATACTAGACTTCGGTTCTGACAGAGGCCTCATGACAACTCTGCTCCTTCTGGGAAACGGGCGGCCAGAGACGGAAAGAGCCGCTGAACAAGTAAACGCCCCGAATGCAAATAGAGCTGAACGAGGCCTTGTGATGTTCATCAAAGTGCTGGAGTTTGAAGGTCCCATTACGTGAGTGGCGAGAGATTAACATGTGAGGAGGAGGATGAAGCTGCTAAGGAGCTAAGGCGGCGGCATCGACAAGAGCTGCGAAAATAATGAATGTTGATAGCACGCGGCGGTGATGATATGCATAAATATAGGGGCTGGGATTTATGATGAGGAGGATCAGCAGGATGCTGTAAAGCTGGGGGTCGCCCAGCTGACCCTTGACCCTCACATTCCACTATCATTCCACACCCCAAAGGAAACCGACTCAGTCCAGGTTCATAAAGACCAACACCTCGCTGCGCAAATTTTTTACATTCCTTTTCCACCCGGCTCCGGATGAGACTCTCATCGAGCCGAGGAATATTTCCTTGATCCTCCTCGTGACTTTTATTAATTCCATTCCTATGGCCCTGTGTGTGGATCCCATGTAATCCTATCAACATTTCACATAAAAACGCCTCGCCTGAATAATTCATTCACCTCCACTCCACAGTCCTCCACTTACAAATCTCTACATTTTTCATACTACCGGCTTCTAATAATAATCTCCCCTTCAAATGAGGATCATCCCTTATCTTATTCAAATTGATACATTACAACCCTAATATTCAACCCTCGTTTTTTTTAGACCCCACCGTGTAAAATATTTTGCCATACTCGAATAATACGACTAATCAAGAGGAGAGGCAAGGCAAAAAAATTGTCTTTTCAGAACCCGAAAACCAACACAAGTATATTTCTTAAGCTCATAATGCTGATACCCAATTGAACAAGCCAAGAGTTAAACCCCAACTCACGGCTCACACAATCACTCAAAGAATCAAATTGAGGCACTGTGTGATATATATTATATTAGAAAGGATGGCTGAAGAAAGAAACATAAATAATACCATAAGTATCTGATGCCCATGTCACGGAAACCACTAAAAATCAGAATGTCAGATGAGAAGGTCCGCTGAGCCCCTAACCCTCTCAACATTTCAAAATTATTGATGTCGCTTTTTCAAGTTCCTGACTGAGCTATGGTGAGATACTCATCTTCGTATGAAGGACCTTCTTATGAGCCTTTTAACTCGACCCGATCATGGGAAAGACAAGTTCAGTAGCCAATGTTGTTAGACCCAAGTTAAACCTGAATTTTTTAAAATTCCAAACCCATACAAAACATGTTCAAGCATTTTATTTGTCTCAATAATGTAATCAGGAATTACATCGTAGACATTCAAAATCTAGTAAATTACAAGGAATACAAAAACATTTAATACTCAATACTGCTCAATATTCCAAGGATATTATCATTATAGGCACAGCGAATCTGTACAAGGTAAGTGCGAATCACCTCTGAGATCATAGTGTCATCCAAGTATTGCAGATCCTCTGAAAAACTCATGGAACACGGCGATATTTATGAATTATAAAAAATCTCCTATCCATAAATATGTATTAACTGGATTGCTTTTATGGTTTATCTATTCCTCGTCAAGAAGAAATGAGATTATAAACAGGTTTTAAGATTTTGCTCATTGAAGCATTTGGCAAATCTGGTTTGCGTTCTTGTTCTTGACTGAATTTGGAAAAAAGATTCGTGAAATTGAAAGAAAACCTGAAATATTTTGACTGCTTATAAGAAAATAATTTTTATTAAAAAAGAGTAAAAATAGTCAAAAGTTATTGGAGTGTGAGAACTGCGGAAGAGAAGAATGTGTGTATATATGTAAATAGGCAAAGTCGAGAGGTCCCTTCCCCGTGAGTCGAAAAAGGGCTGTGAAGACAGAGGGTGAAATGAGTGAGAGACACCTGAAATGACAGACTGCATGTTAATTGTGATGAGTGGACAGGGTTTGATCCGGAGGGAAAGGGAGAGGAGCCGAGTTAAATGCTTGGATTTACTCCCAGCCCACCCCAAAGTGATCAGATACTGGTGTCTACATGCAATTATATTTTTCGAGAGGCTACTAACGAGCTGTGAGAAGTAGTTTTGTGTACACAAAAACTGAGTCTGAATGGGAACCCCTGGGTCGTCTCCTTCGTCTTAAGCGAACTTTCCTCTCTCCTCGTCGTCCCTTGTCAAGCGTCAATAACAAGACATGATTTTTATCTCTTAGGATTTCTGGGCAGGGACGATTCCTGGAAACGGCTCATAACCCGAGCCTCATCAGGCGGAGACAACGACATCGTCTGACTGAGCTCATCCACACACACACGACACTCCTCATTTATTCAGCGTGATTACGAGGCATTCAAAGCGGATCCTCCTCCTCTCTAATTCCTCATTCAGCTCCAGCCATCCGTGTCACCCGGTGGAGAAGTGGAGAGATCACTCCGACTGACATCAAGACGAGTCCCTATTTGCTCCACGCTTAGCCACGGAGTTTAATCCGGATCTTATCAGATGTGAGGAATGAACGCGTAACCCTCATCGACATTTCCCCACCATTCCTCTCCACCTTTCACTCGGAACAACTCATTCACAGGCTCATCTCCTTTATCGCTCATCCATCGCCTCATCACAAATCATCTGATCCTCATTCTGAATATCAAAGTATCATCGGATCTTCATTTCTTCCCATCAGCCCTCTCACTACATTCGAGTCACAACCTAAATCTTTCACTCCGCTCTCAACTCAACATATTTATTGCTGATAAACAAATCTTCCTATTATTATTACTCCCAACATCCAGGAGAGATGAGGGAATGTGGAGGAAGCCGAGTTAAGTAGGATCCCTCAAAATACTCACGTCTTCCCTTCAAATGAGTCCTTGATCGACAGTGACTTACAAGGCTTTTTTCATTTCTCCTCACATGTTCAAATTTTAAGGACCAATAAACTTGTAAATGCTCATCAATAAATCAAACGTGTATGGAAAAGTTGCCAATTATGAAAACTGATGATCATTATTTAAAGCGCACATTAATAAGGAAAATACATACAAATATACCCGTCACTTTCAAATAAAGAAAAACAAATTTTTTTTAGCATGGATGTCGAAATTATTATAAAATAGACTTGTGATATTTGATTTGTACAATCTTTAACAAAAAAATATTAGGTTATCTAGCTAATAATACTCATAAAATAACACACGAAATATTAATGTGAATTAATATTAGAAAATAGTAAAATCAACGCAAAAACTTAGTTTTACCCATAAAGTTAAAAAAAGATTTATTGAAGATTTTCTTTTTGGTTTTCCACTATTCAATAAATTTCACAATTGGTATTAAATATTAAATTGTAATTATTATTTGTCACTACAAAAGTACTATCAACTTCTGGACATTTAAGTGATGTTTGGGAAATAACAATACGTTTTTATATAATATGTATGTAATAAATATATAATAAATATATTTTATTCCTTGTTCATGATTTTTGAAAATATAAACATTACTTAAGATTTAATAAAAATTTCATTTCTTATAACAGTCATAATACGGGAATGATAAATTGCTGTGTATTTTAAAATATATATAAAGTATAAAAGAATCATCTTATGTTATAGAAAAATGAAATGGACGGATTCTATTATTAAGTTATTATAACTTAAGAATTAAAATATTTTTTGAGATTGTAGATATACCCTATTTTGTCTTCCGTGCTTGTGATTGAACTACTCTAATTAAAAATCTTTCTAATATTGTAACAATAGTTGCTCAAATAATAATATGAATAGTATAAAAGAGAGCTGTAATAAGAAAAGTTGGAGCTGCTTTAGACGCGAAAGAGTAAGGCTGACCACAGGCTGGAGGGCACACGGGTGAATAAGATTCTGTAAGTTCAATCCGATCTTCAGCAAAACCGAGTTTGTTTACGGCCTTGCAAGTATAAAAGCCGAGCTGTCTTCGGTCAATTGAGATTGCTCTTAGTGATGTGTCAATGGAGTCTTCATTATCAGTTTTTGAAATGCTACATAAAATAATATTTTTTTTGTAATTCGCCATCACAAATAGTTGACATTAAATTATTCGTATAAAAGTAATAAATGTAAGTTCAAAAATTACATTTAATTTACAAACCTGAACATTCGATTGGTTGATAATTGGACGTCGTCCTTTATCCATGATATGAGAGGTTTCGGGTAACCAGCAACTATAAGACATATTAGGAATTGTTTAAATTATTGTTATTAATTTTAAAATAATAAATGAAGTGTAAACAAATTATAAAAAATAAGATCTATGCTAAAATATTTTTAAAATTTCAAATTCTAATTAATTAGTATATATTAATACCAGAACATTGAAGATCTGCATCATAGTAGATTGCTTGAGATACTCTTGGTCGAGAAATCGTAATAACCGGTGAAAATTCAATATTTAAAGCAACGTTTCTCCAAGCTCCTTTCCCAACTTCATTCTAAATAGAACAAAGCCAAATTTTAAAAAAATATCACAAATAGAAGGATTATTGAAGTTTTGTTCAATTAAAATAAGCTATTTGAATTATATTGTTTGTTTTTTTAATAATATTAAAAGCATTGTATGTACCTCAGCCACACAGTAGTAAGTTCCTCTGTCATCTTTTTTCGCATGCAAAATTTTCAAAACATTTCCTCTGTAAACTGTTCCTCCAGTTGGAAGAAGAGCATTGTTTTCTCTCCTCCAAGAGATTCTCGGTAGTGGATGACCTGTTGCATAACATTCCAAAACTGCAGGTTGTCCCTCAGAAACTGTCATGGATCTTGATGAATTGTCCGAAATTATAGGAGGCATTCGAACAATAACTCCAACATCTCCTGTCACTCGATTGTTTATGTTTATCAAAATTTGGCATTGATAAACACCAGCGTCCGTTTCTTGAAGATCCTTGATTTGCAAAGTGAACAATGAGCTGCTCGGGTCAAATCGAAGACTGAACCGACTGTCTCTTATAATAAGAGTACTTGCTGAAGAAATTAAAAGAGGGTTATTGTTTTCACTATCAAGTTTAATCCACAATACAGGAAAATCTTTGGCGTATTGAACTGAACATTCCAATTCGACACTCCCACCAATATCTTTAATTTGATCGGCTGATATGAATGATATTGAAGGAGTTCTTTGAGCTTCTGAAATGGTAGCAATAAAGTCAAATAAGTTTAATTTCTCAAGGATTAAAATTTGATTTAAATTTTCTTACCAATGCCCTCGAAAAAGGCGCAATAAATTGCCACTATAAGGATATAATACTGGACCATTTTGAATAATGATCATTAACTTACTCCTTCATTAACATTTTAAATTTAAACTTAATCTGTTTATATTAACTTAATGAAGCTAGTGAGAAATTAAAAAATAAATGTAAAAGTCAACTATTTTTGTACCCGCCCTTACCGCTCCCATTAAGCCTAAGGGGTAATACATAAGGGTTTTTAGTTTAGACTTGTGCTTGGGGTTTTCTCAATATGCACGAATTGCACATTTCTATTCACGAACGATGACGATCTCCTTTTCCCCATCCTCAACCGAACATCAATAATCCAGAATTCAATTAAAGAGAAAAGTTGTAATTAATAACATCTTTGAGCATTAAGCCACTCATTATTATATTATAAAGATTGATTTTGATGAATATTGGTTCAAATTAAAACCACTCAATTGTCATTAAACGCTTTATTAACAGAGATGATATTTTTGATGATTTTTAAAAATGAATATTTCTTTTATTTTATAATAAGTTCTTTCAATAAAATTCAATATCACGACGTTAAAATAAGTACTTAAATTATAATTTCAGAATATAAAAACAAATATTGTATATGTGAATCATACAGTGTAATGTATCATAAATTATGATTCATAAAGAAAACTATCATCATATTATTTAAAATAGTCAAACTATCTATGTATTTTAAAGGTACACATTTGTCTTATAAATGATGTAAGAAAAGTTCAAAACAAACGATTAATTAATCACTCTATAGTGGACATCAAATTAATGTATTTTACTTCAATAATCGACAATACTAATGTATTGGAATACAAAATATTTTCATTGGGTTGGTGATATATTTTTTTACATTTCTACTTTCTAATATTATAAACTCTTCATAGCCTAGCATAACATAATTATTAAAGTTATGAAAATAGAGTAGAGATATAAAGTACACACTTAAATACCTTGAGGTTTTTTTAAGATAAGTTTTAAACATAAAAAGAGTGTTCATGTTTAAATTAAGATAATTTGTTATTTGCAAATTATGATATAATAGAATAGAAAAAATATTTATAGAGTTAGCTGAGCTTGTTCAGAACATTACCATTGGTATTGAAAATTATATTGCTCTGATGATTCATTAAACAGTCATTTGAAGTCATGTTTGGTTTCCAGATTTTACTCATCATAGAGTTTTATATAAAAGTTATTAAAGTTTCATAAATCTACATTGTTTAAATTAAATTGAACACTTATAAACTGCCAGTTCTAAAGCTATAATAAAAAACGTAGAAGTTGAATCACAAGTAATAAAGTTTGAATACTATCTTGTTTCATTAAAAAGCTGCATCCGTTGTCCGGATAAAGAAGTGTACTGTAGTTGATATTCGGAACGTCAGACTCTATAATAATTAATTATCAATTAGTGTGGAAAACTCAAATATTTTAGGCATTCTTGTAATATTAATCAAACCAAAAAAAGATGACAAAACACGTAATAAGAATCATGCTGAAAGCTGCAGAAACTGATGCAACTCCTCCATAATAGGTAATTCCACAGGCCGGAGGACAAATCGGAATGATTGACTCTTAAAATATAAAGTATTATTTTGTTAGTTAAAAAATCAAAACATTCATCAAAATAAATCACAATACAATTCGTTAGTTTTTTAAAGCTCACACAAGATATTGAAACCTCAAAATGCTTTAAATTCATAAAATTAAAAAGCAATAAATAATAAAATATACTATACATAAGTTAAGAGTCTTTAGTTAAGACGAAATACACAATTCGCTGTAATATGTAATGTTTCACACAAAATAATATTAAACACACAAAAACTTTTAAAACTAATTTATTGTAATTTATGTATGTATTTTATAGTGATTTTAGCCAATAAATAAATTGTATAAGGCAATAAAATACATACCAAAAAGAAGAACTTGATTTTCAGCCGTTCCGAGTTTATTGCTAGCTTTGCACATGTACGTTCCAAATTGTTTCTTTTCAATTGTAATGACTCGGAGCGTCGTGTCAGTATATTCATCAGCAGTAGCAAAATGTGAAATTCTATATGAAAATATTCATAAAATTAAATTCAAGTAAAGAATACAGTTAGATAAAATACTTATGTCAAAATTACATGTATAATGTATAATAAAAATTTGATTTCGAATAGAATTGTTTTATTGTTTTTAACCTGTAATGCTGATTGTTTGTCAATTGAATATCATCTTTGAACCAAGTGATAGCTGGAGGTGGATAAGCCACAACGTGACATTCGAGATCCATATCATACTGAAGAGCCTGGCCTATTCTGGGTCTTGGAACAGTTACAACCGGAGCGAATTCGACTTCAAGAGCAACATTTCTCCTTGCACCTTTCCCGACGCTATTCTGTTACAAAAATATCAAAATTCAATTTATTAACAATTCATTAGTTATTCATTATTTGTAACTTGGAATTGATGAAATACCTCTGCAACACAGTAAAATGTCCCTCTATCTTCTTTTCTCACTTTCATTATTCTCAAAACATTTCCACGATGAATGGAACCGCCATATGGAAGAATGGCATTGTTTTCTCTCCTCCAGGAAATTCTTGGTGGCGGATAACCAGAAGAGTAACACTCAAGGGTCACATCTTGACCTTCTGAAACAACCAGAGACCTTGTGGAGTTGTCAGAAATGACCGGAGGCATTCGAACAAGAACGTCAACTTCAGCTGTTACTCGATTATTCACACCAATGAGAATTTGGCATTGGTAAGTTCCAGCGTCAGTCTCTTGAAGATCTTTGATTTGAAGTGTGTAGAGAGAACTGCTTGGATCAAATCCAAGATGAAATCTCGAGTCTCGAATGATCTGAGAATTTCCGTTGGAGATTAAAAGGTAGTTTTGCCCATTGTCTTTGTCAAGTTTGATCCAAAGAACTGGATAGTCTCTTGCATACTGAACGGAGCATTCCAAATCAACTGACCCTCCAATGTCTCGAACTTGTTGTTGAGAAATTAACGATATTGTTGGTGTTCTTTGTCCATTAACTGTCAATATCAAACATAAATTTAAATCTATTATCTAGTCCATTAAAAACAAAATCAATCATATCTAAATAGTATTTATTATAATCATAAAGTTCAACAAAAATAAAAACGTTTATCAAATTAAAAAAACTAAACGGCAGCATCTTAATAATTTTCAATGATGGACTTAGGGATAGATCTTCGGATGGGAAAGACAGGTGAGAGGGAATAATCTATGAAAACCGTAACGGTTGCTTACCCAACTCGAAGATACAAACGAAAATCAATAAATGCGAGTATGTGTGGAGGTAAAGCGACTTCATCGCAGAACTTGTCAACTGAGGTCGAGAACGAGAAATACGAAAGGAGTTTGTGAGAAGTCGGGCGAGAGTTCGGATGAGAGACTTGACCTCCTCGACGAGAGAAGCGAAGGGAAGCAGCCGTCTACTTTTGCAACAAGGGACTCTCAGAAGGGTTCTCCCTTCAGGAAGCCCAGGTAAAATCGAAGGGGTCTCTTTATGAGCAAACCGTCCTTTTCCTCCCCATTCAAAGGAAACCCGTCTGTATATCAGATTTCTCTGTGTGGAAGTTCCAAGTTGCTCCCCTGCCCAAGCCGGAGGGAACTCAGGAAGGACGACCAACTTTTCTGTATTACTCACTCCCAAAGGATATTTAAAAGAGGAAGAGCATCTGGGTAGTGGGAACCCATATGAGAGACGATGAGAGCTGACTCCCTTTCCCTAACACACACACCCTCTTATAATGTATACAGCTCCTCGTGCATCCTCACCAGCAACATGTCCCTTTCCGGCCAAATCATTGCACAAGACCCTTCGAATGAGTGAAGGGATTTTCGGCAATAAAAAGTTTAAGGGGCGAGGAGGAAATGAAAATATACACACACGAGATGATCTTTCCTACATGTATTATGTTACCCACATCTTTCCATCCTTTTTGAGAAAAAAGATGAAAACGAGCATGCTAAATTTTTTATTATTTAATTATTTACTTGAAATTGAATGTATTAATTATATTAAGTATTTTATTTTATAGGAAATCAAGATGCATTCGTCACTCACCTATCAAGTCATCACTCACTTCAACCTCTACTACTTGGGGTTATTCGGATTCTTGGAAATAGTCATATTTGGAGTGAAGCTGTCGATTCTTCCTTACCCGATTCCATATCTCGTTTGTGACTTGGCCATCCTGCTTGCTGCAGCGGCTCTTGAATACCTTCGACTCGAGCTGGGAAGAAAGGGCAACTTGACAGAGAGACAATTGCCAATGATCGCCTCTCTCATCCTCACAATACCAGCGGACATTGGAGCTGTCTACGTCCTCCTGTGGCAAACTTACGTCCTCAAAGTTGAAATCATTTTAGCCACCATTCACTTTTTTTTTCATCTTGTGGAAATGATGTGGTCAATTGGTCTGGCAGTTGGGTTCTCGAAACATTCTGAATTAGCTTAAAACAATCTCAACTATTTTATGTTACCAGTTTCAATTCTGTTTATTGTAGGTAATTACAAAGATAAACGATGGTTTGCATTGCATGAATGTTCAATGATCCGTCACCAACCAGTTTGTAATAAATTTCGATTTTGTCGTTTTCCAAAAATTGAATTACGTAATGAAAACAATTAATTGTTAATTGACAATATCTAATTTTTCGTCCATAATTGGTGCATTAGTTTTGTACATACAATAGTAACGTATATTTAATAAATTGGTAAATGATATTTTTTATTTTTAAGTTAATATTTATATACTTGATAAAAACAGTTAAATTAATTAAGCATTTAATAACCGCATTATCAAGTAATGTTAGAAAAACAAATAAAAACTACTATATAAGATTTTTTATCAATATTAAAATAAATTAGTTCATATTGCAAAAAGTATACTTGTTAATAACCAGAATAAATAGACACCATTGAAATATAGCAATAAATTTTCAATCTTTGATTAAAGCATTAAAACTGAAGGCTTTAAAAAGTTTTGCCCATGATTAAAAATTAATAAATGATAAGTTTAGTTAAATATCTTACTAATTTTCTACCCTTATACCAAAGAAGGTAAAAAAAGTAAACTAACAAGGTTAACACACTAATAATTCCAAAATTCCAAACTGTATTTTTCACATAATAATATATTATAACAAATAAATTTCGTAAATATTAACCACAATATCAATAGTTATGCTAAAATGATGCATATTTAGATCTGACACTTAGATCACAAATCATGAGAATCCAGACACTTGTTCGTAAATATAACACCCTTTACTTTCACTATCAATTCCTAATCATAAATAGGCAATTGAAAAATTACTAATAAAATTCGTAAACAAGATTACTCTTTTAGAAGTAAACGTTAAGAGAATTAAGCAATCTGACTTGAGGATACGATGGGTTGAGTTTTCTTGCTCTTTAACTTGCTGATTCGGTAGGAACAGTAAATCCTCAAGAAAATACTTAGGAATACAAAAATGACGCCTATGACACCAATTCCGTTGATAGGATGATTATAAAATATACAGGAGAGAAGAACAGCAAGTGCCTTGTAATGAAAAACAGAATATCAATTTTAGAATTCAAATTAATTGACTTGTGCAAAATAAGCAAATTAGACTGACATACCTGGCGTATCGTCATAATGGTTATGAAAATAACTGCTCCAAATTTTTCAATTGTAAAATAAATAAAGAGTTGGCCAAATGCAGAGCAGAATGATAAAATGAGGCAATCCCAGGCAAATTCATTATTCTAAAATCAAAAAATATTTGTCGAGTTTGAAACACATGGTATGAAGATAATTATTAAAAATGTGATATTATTAACTTGAAACTTGCTACCCATGCAAATTTTTGAGCTCAATTAAAACAATGAACTCACATTAAACATGAATTTTGTTGATGCAACAAATTCCCCTTGTTGAAACAAAGAAACAAAAGTAAGTAAACAAGAGAAAATGTTAACGCCAGCCATCATCTGGACGGAAGACATTTTATACGAGCGAAACAATTCGCTTTGCCAATTTGAAGTGAAAGAGTCAAAGATCATATAAAGAGCAAGGATGAGAAATCCCGAAATCCAAGAACCAGCCACTGTCTCACTCTCTCTTCCCACTTGAAGATAATCACTGCTTCCAGATAGAAAAAGCACCATTCCAAATGATATGAGAATTGCAGTAAAGTACTCGTAGAATTCGTAGGTTTGCCTCGATATCAACTTCCCCATTAGCATCACCGGGATAATTTTGCATGCTTTCGCCAATACCTTTTGGATTCAAGAGCCAAATTAATAAGCCATTTCAAACAAAATTAAATACTTGAATCATAATATTGATTGTTCCGTACTTGTGTTGGGAAGCTAACAAACTTCAGAGCCTCGTATTGAAACCAGGAACTCATGACATTCGAAAAGGCACAATAGGAGTATTTGTAAAGAGGGGAATCTCCTCTCGACTTGGATCCTCCTTCATGAGATTGCGAACGAAGATAAATCAATGCTATGACTAGAGCGAGGAGACGATTAATAAAGACGAGGAATTGAGAATCCGAGAAAAGAACATCCCCAGAATACTTTTGAGTCATAATCTTTTCTTGCAACAGTCCCCAAATTAAGTAACTGCCTTGAAGACCAGCAAAGCAATAAATGAGCAAAATTGAGTTTTCGGAAAAGGATTGAGGAGCGGCTTGTCTTTCCGCTTTTTCTTGTTCACTTGATGGGAGAAGTTCTCCCTCTTGTCCATATACGCACTCCTTGATCAGAGGCCATAAAAATCCTTTTTCTGTAAATTCGATTAAGGCGTTAAATCTTATTAATTCTATATTATATAAAAAGTGATTGTAATGTCGTACTTACGCGGTTTTTCATTGTACTTGTCTCTCCTAAGATATTTAATGATGATGTATCCTGGAACAAATATTGCTCCATATCCTAATAGATTTACAATGAGTCTATGGACCCAATTAGATTTGAAGGAACTCCAAGATTGAACCTCTGATGATATAAGAAATATGATGCCAGCAGACAGAATCAAGAAGATGCTGAAATTGTTTTAGCTTAATTGATAAAGATAAACATTGATTGTGATAATAAATGAATATCTGAAAGTCTTCAACATTATTTTACGCCTACAACGTACCAAATAGTGATGTCTTTGTGTTGATACTTCATTTTTGATCTGCTTGAATGATTTCTCTCACAGTATTTCAATCGTTGAAAATTAGTTCAAATGCTCAGTCGGTTTTGTGCTTCAAGTAACTTAAATTCTGTAAATGTAGCTGAAAAAGAGAAATTTTAAGTTAACATTTGAACTATTACACATACATTTAAAGGTATACATACATCGACTATTATATAATGAGCCATGCTATGATTACCTTCAATAAAAATAAATTTGTAAGAGATTATTCAATACTAATAAGTTCATGATGGTTCATAAGCATTGAGATGCTTAAAAACAATCTATTCGTGTAATAGAATCCGAAACACAATAAACTGCTTTTTTTGCAATAATGGAATAAATTATATTTGTTCTTTTTGTTTGATTAGCTGAATAAACTTATTCAGAATCCCAAAAGGTAAAGACAATTATAAACTTTAATGCAAATTATGGTTAACTGTAACACGTTTTAATTGTCTCGATAATCTTTATTGTGCTTTCTTTAAAGTTTTGTCAAATCAAACAAATTTTAAGTATGTTTATTTTAACCAGTCAAACTAACTTAAAATTATAGCTAGAAATATCCTGTCAAAAATTGTCATATTGAATCAAATAAGTGGTTCAAATTCGCCCTCGGCGCATGGCTCTCATTGCATTCTTTTAGACCTTTGCCTCCCTGCTTCTTCTCTTTTGGATCCAGAATTTCTTGCCCTCTTTAACGCAAAATTTAAAAATAATTTACTTTTAGTTATTTAGATCTTGAGGAAGTTTAATCACTACTTAAAGTTTATTTCATATTATTAACTATAGTTCTAGATTCTTAGATTCTTACACGTCTTCAGATAAAGTCCCAAAGATGAGTTTCGAAGAAAGGTTATAAATTTTATAAATTCCAAATTCCAAATAATAAACGTGTACTATATTATAATCATTTGAATGTCATTTTCATCATTTATTCATATATTTATAGGAAATTGACAAATGACGACTTTCGGAAGTTGTTCATGACTCCACGACATCCGGGTGATTCGTCGTCAAGCGGTTCATTTGCTCAACCTGCTCCTCCAACACCATCATTTGCTACACCGTCCGGAGGTCGAGAACCCGGAACAGTTAGAAAACATCATGACAAAGCCAAAGAGGAAAAGCGAAGGCAAAAGAAACACTTTTATGCCAAGATCAAAAAAGAAGAGGATGACCAAATGGCCGAGCTTGCCAGAAAATACAGAGATCGGGCTAAAGAGAGAAGAGATGGTGGAAATCCAGAACAACAATCTGATGACATAATGTCATCACAAGGAGCATATAGGGCAGTAGCTCCAGATTTCAGAGGGTAAATCTATTTTACAATCAATCCTTTCAAGCAGACAGAATTAAACTAGGGATTGAACTTATAATGCATTTTTACAATATCGAATTTTAGAAATGTTGATGCAGCTGAGAGGAGAAAACAAATGATTCAAGAATCCAAATTTCTTGGTGGAGACATGGAGCACACTCATTTGGTCAAAGGTCTTGATTATGCTCTTCTGCAAAAGGTAAATTAACTATTCAGATTTTATAAACAACTACAAATATCTGAATTATATTTCCATCCATTACAATATCAATATTATCAATTAATCTTTTGTTTATTTATTTTAATCATTTTAGGTCCGAAGTGAACTTGAAGCAATTGGAGAGGATAGAGATATTGATGAAATAATTGAAAAAGAAGAAGAGAAAGAAGTTCCTGTTCCTGAGCCAAATGCTGAATTTCGAAGTCGACTTTCAAGGAATATCTTCAGAGTCGTTTTTAAAAGTGCAGCACCAGAAAGAAACGAGCTATTTGCCCCCAATCGAATGGCATATGTTATGGATTTAGAAGACGAATATGCGGAAAGCGATATTCCCACTACTCTTATCAGATCGAAAGCAGATGTCCCAAATGCTCAAGTAATTATTTTCGAATATCTGCATTAGCTTTGGAATTAAACTAAAATGAAAAGGTGTTATGATATAAAAATCTGTTCAATATTTTCAGGGGCAAGCAACTCTCACAACTAATGATATAGTCATTAACAAACTTGCACAAATTCTATCCTATTTGAGGCAAGGATCAAAAGCTTCAAAGAAACATAGGAAAAAGGAAAACAAAGGAAAAGTTGAAGAACCGGTAAGCCTTTGCTTATTTAGTGTGCATTTGAATTGACTTTAATTAACTTGACATAACATGAATTAATATTTAAAGCTGAAGGCCCCGAGTAAAAAAACAGTTGAAGAGGACAGCATTTATGGAGAGATTGGCGATTATGTACCGACTGTTTCAAAATCTAAGTAATTTTTTTTAAATCTAGTTTATTTAAATAACTAGACTTTACTAATGTAAATATATAAGATAGCCATATAATGTATTTTAGTAAAATTATTTTGGTTAGATTAATATTTTTGACAAATTAAATTTTAATTTCAAAACTATATTTTAGGAGCCGAGGACATGATTCTAAAGAGTCGAGGAGTAGTTCAAGAAAGGATAAAGATAAATCAAAATCTTATTTTGAAAAACCTGCAGAAGATGAGGTTGTTCTGGACAAGAGAGGTGACAAGAAACGAGAGAAAGATCCCTGGAATGAGGGTGAAGGAAAGGGAGATCAGACATTTGGATCAATTCTCAAACGGGACGAAAAATCCTTATCGAGAGCTCAGAAGCTCCTCTCGAAAATTAACGCTCAACCTGAAGGTTACGCTGAATGTTACCCAGGATTTGACGAAATGCATGACGCTATTGAGGATTCTGACGACGAAATTGATTATTCCAAAATGGACCCTGTAATATTTTTTATTTATACTAAATACTGATTATAAACAATTATCGCTTCTTAATTCTAACCCATCATTACTGATTGATGTTTAATTTGTCGACTTGAATATAAAATCAGGGAAAGAAAAAAGGAACTGTTGGTCGATGGGATTTTGATTCAATGGAAGAATACAGTGATTATATGAGCAATAAAGAAGCTCTTCCCAAAGCAGCATTCCAGTTTGGAGTCAAAATGAACGACGGAAGAAAAACTCGGAAGGGAGGAAAGGAAAAGAACGAAAAGGCCCAGCTTGATAGACAATGGCAACAAATTCAAGCAATTATGCAAAAACGAAAAGGAGGAGGTGGTGGTGGTGAAGGGTATTTAAATACAAAATTTAATTAAATATAAAACCACTTTGTCATCTCAAATTTTAATAAACAACAAATATTTTTTCAGAGAACCTGAACCAAAAACGCCGAAAGTTTAATGAGTTTTGAAAAATTGTATTAAAGTCTGTACTATAAATTAAAATATTCAATACAGACACATTGTCATTATCACTTAAAAATTAAAATACATTTTAGTGCTTCCTACTTTTAATATATTTAATTTGGATGAAAAAAGTAGAATATTAGAAAACTAGGTCTTTTCTCTGCTATAAAATTTCGAATTAAAAATTTTATAACTCTAACCTTAACCTCCTTTACACTGTACTTGTAATTGTTTTTATAACAAATAACAAACTATTTCTTTAACCTCATCCGTACTGAAAATATATTTCAATTTTATCATTCCGCATTAATACGGAATATACTATGGGAAGAAATTAACAGTATGGAAGTGGCTAAAAGAACATAATATAATAATTTATCTCTACAAGTTTTTAATTATAGTCTAATAAAAATTTTGTTATATGATTTTAATATTATATTTTTAATTTAATACATAATTATTATAAGTTTTAACTGTAAAGATTATTAAGATACATTCTTAAGATTCTTTAAAAGCTGGGCTCACAAGTTAAAAGTGATTATCATGTCATACTCTTCCAAAAGTGTCAAGCCTTTTGTCATAATCTAAATCTCAAGTAGAACCATGTATTCTACTATTGCATATTGCATTGCAATGGCAAATAATGCTCGCACATACAATGCCATCTATTGGGGATTTTTCCAGAGATTTACAAGTTTTATTATTTCTTGCCTTCCGTCCCTTTCTGATAGAGTCTATCATCTCAGCTATGCTATGTTTGGGATTCGGAGTCTTTTTGATAAAATTAAATAAATTGATTATAGAATCTCGACAAATTCATCATATTAAGAAATTAATAATAATTCAGTTAAAACAATAAACAATCATCACCTTTTTTTATTTTAATTATTACAAGGAATTAATTGAGAAGGTAAATATCCGTATTGATTTTTAACTTTCGGCCTTTCTGACTTTATTTTTAACTTAAAAGTTTCAACTCAAAATAAATTTGTAGTTAGTTACATTTACTAACTTATTTAATTATGTCTAGATATTTAGCTTTAAAGACATTTATATTGAATATATTCAATGTGTTTACTTATTTTCTCTTGGCTTATTTTAACAAAAAGTTCATTAATTCATGTTACTGTTTATTCAGAATTAGTAAAAAGAGCAAGAATGTCTTTCCCTCCGCGTCCCCCGATGGGGATGCCACCGATGTTCATGGGTATGGCTGTCGGAATGCCCAGGCCATTAATGAGCGGCCCGCCCGGATCAACGACAGCTCTTCCCTTTTTCAATACTCCTGCACCGTCATTAAGAGCAGCTTCATCCAAGCCGACGAGGCCGCAGCCTTTGATGGCCAAGCCAATCACCCTCACGCCGAAATCTGAAACGCCAGCTCCTGGTTCTGGTCCACCGGTCACTGTTTTCGTAGGGAATATTACTGAGAAATGGCCTGATGCCATGATTCGTCAACTTCTCTCAACGTGTGGGCAAGTTCTTAACTGGAAACGAGTCCAAGGAGCTTCTGGAAAACTTCAAGGTTTTGGGTTTTGCGAATTCAATGGACCCGATAGCGGATTAAGAGCAGTCAGGCTTCTTCACAATTTAGAAGTTGGCGACAAAAAATTGGTTGTGAAAGTCGACGCAAAAACAAATTCTGTTCTTGAACTTTTTAAAGGTATGTAAGATATTATTTTTATTATGTATTGATGATGGATTGTAGACCAATGTGAAAGTTAACATAAATAAATAATTTTGGATATCATGTTAATGTTTTTTTCTGCTAATTTAGCTGAAAGAAAGAAAAAATCTGGGGTTGCAGCAGGAGATGTTAAAGAAAGCGAAGAGCCTGAAGACACCGAAGATTACATGGACCAACTTATGAAAGATGCCGACGAGCAGTCCAAGATACGAATTAATATTATTTTTCGTGAATTTAAAAGTGATCTTGAAGCATACAGTATTCCTTCAGGTATTGCACTATTTAACATTTTATTTGACGATGTTATTAAACTTATGATATTTATGATTATTTAAATAATATTAATTAAGTAATTATAATATAATTTTGTTACATTTTATTTTTTATATTATTTTTAGAAAAAGAGCCGACCAATAAGCAACAAATAATAGACAAACTACACCTTCTCAAACTAAGTAGCTTAGAAGTTGCTCCAGAAAATGATGTAAGTTAAAAATACTTTATTCCATTCGTATTTTAAATGTCTTGTTTATTTAAGTGTGATTTAGGACTCATTAAATCTTAATAACATAAAGTTTTAATAACATTGATTTTTAGGATTTGGACGACGAAGCTATGGAGGAAGGGAAAAGGGAAATCATAACAAGGGAGATCGTCAACTTTCGCGAAAACATGAAGGTATATTAATTATTTTAAAAATGGGATTAAGAAAAGGTGGACGAAAACTAGCTAATTTAAGGGAGGAACTCTCGATGAGCTTCCGTGTAATGCTAGGAGTGTATATGAGAACATAATAGGGGTTTGCAAGATATAATCTTGGGTCCTCCCCTTCATTAGGCCGCTCGCAAAGGCTGACTTCCATCTCCAAAAATCTGATTGAGATAAAAGTGTCTTTGAGCCGGTTGGTGAGTATTCATTTTGCAAAGTACCTTTTTAATTGGTCGCTCTCTCTAAACAAGACACTATGAATGTGTCGGATTCTAATCTTTCCATCACTTATTTGTCCGTGAAAGCCGGTCTATTCATTTCGATTAGTTGGGTTGAACAGAGGTGGGTAAGCCATTTGTCTCCATTTCCAGCTTTCACTCTTCTTTTTGTACGCTTCGCTCAAAAAGGGTTTTAATTTCGACCGCCCAGCGAAGTCCTTGTCGAGTTCTTGCCGAAGTTCATGTCACGTATTAGTAAGTCTAATTTTTACTCCTCACGACTTGCTTGTTTTGCTTTTGATCCAGGCCATTTTAATTGGTTTATTTTTATTATAAAATTGTTATATTTTATAATTGTTAATTTGGCGTTGACCCCTCTCGGGGGTTTATCTCGTATAGCGAGAAGACTGTCGGAGGGGAACTGAGCCCCTAATTAGCTGAAGCATCTCATCTCTCGCCGTTCATCTCTTCGTTAGGGAGCAACTATCCATATTTCTACCATTGTAAAGATCAACCTAATATTTTCTTCTACATTTATCTACTCGTACATTCCTAATAAATAATAATGTTCAATACTTCTAATTAAGTTGAAAATTGCTATTCTGATAATGATTTCTAATTGTGTTATTTAATAGCTAATTTAGTAAACATTTGTAGAAGTAGCAAACAATTTACAAGTCGGACAGCATTCTGACATTGCTGATGAAAATGATCTGTTTAAAAAATGTTCCTTTTCTCATAATATCTCTCTCAATTTAAAGTTACTGTATTATATAATAAGTGAAAATAACTTGAAATAATCATACGAGCATACCTATACTTCCACGAGAAACAGAGGAGAAGATCAATATTGAAAAACTAATTTTATTTATATTTATTTTGCAGCAAGAAAAGCAGCGTGAGGAGGAAAGAAAGAAAATCGGAAGAGAAAGGAGAGAACGCGAGAGAGAAAGGGAAGAAAGGAAAAAAGACCCGAGAGATTCCCCATCTCATTCAAGAAAAGATCGAGACAGGAGATCTCCAAGAGCCTCCAGATCACCGTCAAATATTTCTAGTCCAAAACGGTTGCGATCACGGAGTCGAGATAGACGAGATAAATCGGATCGAGATCGGAGTCGAAATGATAGAGACAGAGACAGAACAAGAGTAAAAATTTATTAATATCCTATCTATCATGATATGCTTTTTTATACTTTTTATCGGTAATAATTTATATAATTAAAAATGTGTGTTTTATATATTTAAGGACCGTGAAAGAGATCGAGAGCGCGAGCGTGATCGTGACAGGGATAGAGATAGAATTCCAAGAGCTGGAAGATCATCAAGAGAACGAGAACGAGAGCGGTCGCCACCACCAGCTCCTCACAAACCAAGGTATCGAGAGAGAGAAGAAGAGGAAGAGGCCATTGAACAGAAAAGAATGGAGAGGAAAGCACGAGAGAAGGAAGCTAATTATGAAGAACGTCTTCGCATTTGGGAACAGAGGGAAATGAAGAAGGCGAGAGAATACAAGAAAGAAAAAGACAAGTTAAAGAGATCCGAAGATGAAAACTTCAAAGAAGCCAAACGAATGAAACAATTCCTAGAAGATTATGACGATGAAAAACACGATTCGAAATATTACAAGTAAGAGCAGTTTTTTGTTACTCATTCTTATTTTCCTTATTTTGTTTAATTAATATTTTGTCTTTTAATAATACAACGATGAGTTTTAAAATAATTTTCAACGTTTTTTCAGAGGGAAAGAACTTCAAAAGAGACTTGCAGAACGAGCAAAAGAACTTGAAGGAGACAATAAAGATCGCCAAAAAGAAAGAGAAGAATTAGAAGAAATGAAATTAAAATTATTAACTTCGAATGCAGCCAATAAGACAATTCTAGCAAAGCCAAATAGATCGTTACTCGAAAAAGTAATGAAAACGTTAAATCGTTTATATATAAAATATTGTTTTTTTATTAAACGTAAATTTATCTTAAATAAGAAAAATCTTATTTTTTTAAATTATTGTTTTCTAACATCAATTTAATATTTTAGTACAAAAAGCCATTATTAGAAGCAACCAACTTGACTACAGAGACAAAATCTCCAAGCGCTCAAGTTTTAAAAATCCTCAAGGCAGAGCTTGAAGTTAAAAAAGGAACGATTGGTGAGAGACTTTCTGCGTTTGCAGCAGGGAAAACAACGACGGCATGCATTTTCGGTCGGTCGAATAGTTCATCGTTGGATAAAAACGAAATATCCCCTGTTCCCATCGAGGTCGAAGCTCCGGTTCAAGCAGAATCTCCAACTGAGCCGTCTCCAATACCGCCGAAGCCAATAACGATTCCAAATAGCAATAAAATGGGTTCATTTAGTACGGTGAACTTTAGCACAAGCGTCATCGATGCCAACTCGAGGTCCCCGACATCCACGACTCAAGAGTCACCCAAGCCAATGACTCCGACCATTGAATTATCAGGGAGTTTGAAGTCTCTCGCGGATACTGGCTTTCAACTTTCCATCTCTAAAGAGAAAAATAGCACATTTGGAACTCCGAACTTTACTGAGGAGAATTCCAGAACAAGTTTCGGGTCTCCTCCTTCTCCCGGCATGCCTTCACCACTCAACTATGATTCGAGAGAGCCTGATGCTGAGGCCAATGGTAAGACATCAGATAATATTCAGTAATTCTTATCAATTTGTGGCAGTGCAGTGTGAAATTGCTTATCTCATTAATAAATAGCATTAGCCATTTTGCGGTTTATATAGTTTTGTTCATTTGATAAAAAATTATTGACTCATTAATAGGTTCTGATGGTTCGCCTACTGGCTCACCAAATCAAGACCTTAGCCCGGCAGAAATTGCTGCAAAGAAAAAGAAAATGGACGTCAAAGATGTTTTTAACCAAGATGAAGAAGACGATGGAATGGGATTGGCTAGGAAGAGAAAATTGGTTCCATTAGGTAATTTTTATTGAATATAAATAAATTGCTTAAATACTGACTGACTGACTGAGTACTTGAATAAATTACTGTGTTTATTTTATTTAGATTATGGGGACGAATCGAAAAAACTAAAACGAGAAGACAAGACCCAAGAGGACAAGAAGAAACACATTAAAACATTGATTGATCAAATTCCAACAGAGAAAGAGGATTTATTTGCTTATGAAATTGATTGGGAAATGGTCGATAGTGTAAGTCAATTATAATTTAATCATTTGAACTGTAATTTTGAAAATAATGACATATTGATTTGATGATGATATATTCATGAAGTCATTTTATATACATTCAGAAGTATCTGAATTTAATAATTATTCTTTATAGGCTCTAATGGAGAAAAGGATTCGACCCTGGATCAATAAAAAGATAATTGAGTACATCGGAGAGCCCGAACCAACTCTCGTGGACTTCATTTGTGCAAAAGTTCTTACTAAAAGTACTCCACATGCAATCCTTGAAGATGTCAGCATGGTGAGTTACTTTGATATTATTAATTTTATCCATACTGTAATAATGATCTTTCTTTTTTATAACAAAGTTTTATAACTTTAATTAATTAAATTATTTTTATTTGTAAGGTTTTGGATGAAGAGGCTGAAGTTTTTGTTGTGAAAATGTGGAGACTTTTGGTTTATGAAATCGAAGCAAAGAAATATGGAATTTCAGCCGCAAAGCCTCAATAGCATCTCTCTATTTAATCTATCATATAAACGGACTGATGAACAATCGGATATTGAAACCTGTAAATTGCGTCATTTTTCTTTTATATAAATAATATGTAAAACTAAGTTGACTGTATGAATAGGTGTTAATATTTATTCAGAGACTCGATGTAATAGTTGAGGATATAAAATGTAAAGTCCCTATTGTAGACTAATTTTTTTAAATAAAATTTATATTATATGATATATACCTTATTTTATGGGATCCTCATTATGACTAATTACGCTTTTATTTCTTTGTTAAATCAAGATTTATTTACATTTTATCAATCTAACATAAGTTATAAGGCACAATATTTTAAAATTTTGTTCAAAATATTCATATCTTTATAAAGATTTTTGACTACGTTGTATAAAAATGACTAGAAATTTTCATCTGCTAGAAAAATAATGTTTTAGCCTTTCACTAATCAATCGTTAATTATCATTTGAGAGTAAATAAAGAAAATCAAGTAATTTAAAATATATTTATTTATTACATTCTTTCAAAATACAATTTGATGATAATGATTAGTAAATTATTGATAAAGAGATAAACATATAGTTAATTCAAAGTTCATACCATACTTATAATAATTAGGTATTAGATAATATATCTGTCTAATTAAGCTAGTCATTATTTCAATTGATTAAAAAAGCATTGTCATTATTTTCACCCTTTATTCATCTTAAAATTCATACATAATTAAACATATAGGATGTTTGAATATGATTTTTATTAATTACAAAGGTTAATATACTATATATTAATTGTTAAGTTTTTTTTATAGATTATAGGAAACGCGAAACATCCAGGTGTAATAAAAACTAAGATGTGAAATTGACACTTGAATCATATCATTGCATTCCATTGGCTATCATCTATCAATCCTTTCCGCCTTGCACTTCAAATGACCGAGAATATTCTTTTACTCGTAATATAAATGTCTAACATTTTGTCAAATGGCCTGGTTCGGAGACAGTATTGGCAATATTAAAAATCAAATTAGCACTTTTACGAGAGAGGTATTAAATGAGGCTCCCGAAGAAAATAAAGGTATTTACATTTATACGTTTTAAAAAATACAAAAGATTCAGTTCATTCTCTTGTAAAATTAATTGAAATGAGCGGTTTAGCATTCTAACTATTATTAAAAGATTTCTTCATAAATGATCTTTTATAATAAGTAATTAATGTTTTATTGTTTAAATCATCTTTATCTTAATTTGATTTTAGGTTCTTCTGATGACAAAGAATTGGAAGTTTCGAGAGAATTGATAACAGATTTAGAAAAATTATGTTTAGAGCAAAAAGAAGAAGTAATATCAATTACTTTTATTGGTTTTATTTTGATTATTTCCTTTGTTTTAAGATAATACCGATTATAATTAAAACATAGCCAATAATGTTTTTGTGTTCATGTACATTGTTTTATAATTTAAAGTGTAATCTAAAATGTTTTGACATTAGATTGACCGCTTGAAAGTTGAAATCAGACAGTGTCATGAAAAACCGGAAGTCTCTAATCTACAAGTGGAAGATAAATCTGAGTATTACCAAAGAATAATTGACAACAAAGAGGTAAATATATTAACGAATATTAACGAATTTATGAATTAATGAGAAATTATATTTCCAATAATAACTACCAATATCAATATCAAATTCTTTAATTTTAGGAGGAGATATTAAGGCTAAAAAATCAAATTGCTGCTTCAATCGAACCAAAACAATTATTGGTAAGTTAATAACCATTTTTTACTACCTGTTTAGGAATTGTGTAGAATTTTCTTTTACAACATGATAGTTACCTATACCTAATTGTGACTACTTAAACTACTTATTTATATTTATCGTTTGTATTTATATTAAATATTGATTTTGGTTAGGTTAGATTTGGACAATATAGCGATAGATAAAGCACAAGTACTTGTAAATGCATGTCTATCTATTACATATCTCCTAATTATAATCATTGAATTAAATGTTAGGATCACCTTATTGTTGGTTATACATATTATTGCAAAAGTAAATTACAAACAAGAATTAATGATTAAAAAGAGCATATGGATGCTAGTTTATGATTTGACAATGAAATTATTCATTTATCTAATTGTTATTTCTTGTTAAGTATTAAGAATTGTCGACTCGGCTTATTATTTTAGTATTTCATTCAATTATAGTTTATGGGAGACTTCAAGGTAGCTTAATATACTGCAGCTCGATTAGGAAAATCACGGGTAAAAATGTGGCAGAAAAGTTATTCGTAAGGTTTTGGATTACCACATAGATCAAAACTCATTCAATTTTGTTTATGCTTATTGTGTGTAAATTTAAAATACAAATAGGTCATAGTATTTAATTTGTTAAACTCACATCTTACAGTATCATATTTCAATTCCCATCTTTGAGTATTCTTATAATTTTTTAATAATAGCTATCGAGGAAGCTTTACGCTAAAATTAATCTAATAAGTTTGAAGTTGTTTGTATATAAGCTATCTTCAAATACGAAGTATAAATCTATTACAAATAATATTTCATCATTTTCATATGCATTGTAGTTTGTAGTTGTAGGTCGAGTCGAGTTTTACACTCTGGCTGGCAAAAGAACAAACATGAATGCCATATGTTGGATTAAGTGGGAAAAAATTCTTGCCGTTTATTTGCTTTTTCGATAATGTATTTACTTTGAGCGTTAGCTCATTGGGAAATTGGGAATCAAAACCTCAGGGTATAGAGTTATTGGTTCTGATTTTCGGATCATTTTACACCGAAATGTAATTTTACTTTTGTATCTATCCGTGGAAAATATGGAAAGGCTAAAAGCTATTAAAATTATCTTTCTGTTGCAAAATGGATTGAAATTGCCTACGACTATTAACTATTGATATTAATGAACCATTCTTCTTGTGTTTTCAAATATTTATAGCATTAATTGAGCAAGAAAAATAACATTTATTTATCTTCTATGCGTAGTTAAACGATTTACATTTTGTTAATTGTCGTTTAAGCCTTATGGATATATGGCTAATGTTTCAAATTGACCCTTCCTCAACACTTAATTGTAATTTTTTGAATTAATTGTATAATTCAAAGAATAATTAAACGTTTTATTTAATTATTCATATAATATATAGGCTTAATTGTTTATTAGATAAATATATTATTTTAATGCAAATTGAATGGAAAATGCATTTGACTATATATATAGCATCTTGTTTTTATCATTATTATTAACGCCTCATTGCCAGCATATGAATGGAAAGTGTTTGAAAGGTGCAGTATGGGCCTGAGGAGCTTCGCCTTTTAAACATTATGAAGGGAAGCTTAAATTTAAATGTCTACCTGGAGAATAATGAAGAGGGACTGTGTAAAATGCAGACATTACATGCTTGAGCATATACTTCCGGTTTCCGTCTCTTTACGTTTTTATACTTGCATTTTACCAGCTCGTCGCTCACGAATTCTCCAATAAATTATTATGCAGAAGGTGAGCCCTGTGTGCCCTCCTCTTTAATATATTGTTCTCATTTTTTCAGTTTCATAAACTGAAGAGACCATTCTTTTGTCATGAATCTCTAAAATATTTTTATTCCCTTTCATTTCAGAATCCCTTTCTCACTTATAAATTGCATTGCAGCTTCTGCACGAATATTGCTAGAATTGTTAATAAGCTTGGTTTTTAACTTTTTTTAAAATTCCATACATCTAATCATTATATGTAGTAGGCTGCTGAATAACTGAATAATAGGGACTCGGATTTCTTTTTAATTTATTCGGAATTGTAAAAATTGTTTGATAGTAATCTGTATATTCATACTCAAATGCTATTTTCAGAAATGTTTGAAAATAACATTTTTATCGCACCTATTATTGATTTTGATTTTGTATTATGAATATAATGAACATTTATTAACAGATATACATAAATATGTATTAGTTAGTATGGGGTGTATTGTGTAAAAGTTTGCTTTATGACGGAATATTTCACTTGTAGTGTGTAAAGAAATTTGGGCTTATTAACCAAACTTCCCTTGTAGCCACATACTTCAAAGATACCTTTCTGTACGATTAATATTTAACTTATGGGGAGAGAAAAAAGCGGAAATCCTCTTTCCCACTTTTATGACAGTATTTATGATTGTTTCCGAATTTTTGTCTCGAACATTGACTCTGTCGAACATTCATATATTGGAAGGGATTCAATGTCTATAAAGTTATTAATGTAAAAGGACATTCTGTCACTTAGTTGTCCAGGTATGACAAGTTTTCTGGGTATGAGAGGGCTACTTCTTTCTTATCATGGATTTATTAAATAATAAATCTCTCACTCCAAATCCAAAAGTATGTATCTTGGGTGTGTATATAAGTATATATGGAACATTTGAAAGAATAATTTATTCATTATATAACAAATGCATGTACTAGTTGCATCTTTTCTGTATACATTAATACTTTTACTCAACAATGAAATGGACTTCATTAATTAGAGATAACAAATATAGCAACGCATAATGTTGTAACTTGTAACATTGTCAGTTTGAGCTTTTTTATGATTTAATATGAGAATGAATAGAAAGAAATTGCTTTGGGATTTTCATAATTTGTATGCCTTCCACATTCGTTTGGGAGCTTTGCATGAAAATGGGATTGATGCGGGTGAGCTGGAGTGGAAAATGGGCATTTAATTATTGTCAACTGGAGAGTCGTCGAGTATTTGTATTTTTTGTGTCGTTGTGGAGAGGATTTGGGGCTCGTTGGCGGTTGTCGGGAGGTTATTATTATGGGAATTAGCAGCCCATTTTGAGATTGACAAGTGACATCCTGAGTTGTCTCTTGAAGTAGCATATCCTCCTCGTAAATCTCTTTTGGTCGATGAGGAGTTAATGGGGGTCTCCTCCCTCCTTCCAAACACACGAGTCTCATTCTCTTCCGCCTAATCGCTTCACTTAAACCTAATCTAATGGAGGAACCTCTTCACAGTAATGAGCTTGAGGTCAAATGCGAAGAAGAGAGTTTTAATATTTTTAATTTGGCGTCATATGAATTGAGCTTGGTGAGAGGATTTGGGATGTTGGGCGAGAGGGGCGAAGCACGTCGTCCTCTTCAGCCTCACGAGGATGAGGAATTTATCTTTCTCGCTGTAATTGCAATGCTCATTTCCTCTCTTAAACCTTTTGTTATTATTGCTTCAAGTACCAGGGCTGACTGAGAATAGAAATAAGTATATAAAGGTACGGAATGATGGCACCTGGGATCTGGGATCCATCTCCTGTCCTTTCCTTATCACACGCGTATTATTCCTCTCATAGGGATCTTCCACTTTTAATAGCTTTTTTAACTCCAGGAACCAGGAGGAGTTGTCATAAATCACGTAATAGACCCAGTGATAAAAACTCGAATCTTGATTTCCCTTTTATTAATATTTATTTAATATCGCTTTCGTGCCTTCGTTCCCTAACACTGTGAGTGTCTATTATTCGGACTTTTACTATGAAGCCCGTACGCTCTGGTATATTTCTTATTGGCTTTATTATATCACCTTTCTCTTGAAATTTCCTTTTCATTTAGTGTCAATATGAATGAGGAATAAGTGAGGAATGGTGTATGATTTTCCATATGGTCCATTTTCACTTTAAATTCTTTATTTGAGGGATTGGAGTTTATTTAGCAGGGAGAGTGAGGAGATTCGAGAAATTAAGCATTATTTGATAAAAGAAGGTTCAGTTTATGAGGGCGGCTGTTCTTTTGACATAATAATATATTGAATGTGACGTCCAAACAGCGTGCTATTATCACATTTTAATAATCCTTCGCCTGGAAAGGTGTGTGTTTACCTCGTTTGTCCAAGGCGAGAATCCAACAAGTCGAGTGATAAGATAAGCCTTTTTCTAGATGAGAAATTAATGTTCATTTTGAAAGACGACAATTATGTGTCCGGTTTGGGGATTTTCTAGTTCAACAAAAGAGGAAAAATATGTACAAGGAATCAAACTTATAATCAGAAACAAAGCATTTTAATGTATTTTCCTAATTCGTAAGGGTCTGTATGGATTTATGGATAGAGCTTCAATAAATATTTAATGTGCAGCATGGTAAAGTATGTACATTTGAAATATTGCTAGCAAAGGCGATTCATCGTGGGCGGTTTCTATTTAATAAGTACTTAGGCATATTTCCATTAAACTTCCTTCCTTAATGAGCCAATTCAATAAAAGGGCCCATTTCCTCTCATTTCCAAATTCGAAGCACGAGTGTTGAAGGTGTTTGCACACACTTTTTCAATTCGTTTGTTTTGCTGGGACCATATGGAGTGAATATTACACACTCGAAGCTCCATAAATACATGGATGAGGTTCATTATCAGAGGAAGTTGCATTTTGTGATTAGGATTCTTTCATTGGTCTCTCTCGACTATCGATGTACTAAATGATGATGTTTGGCTATTATAAATTGAGAATATTATATTATGATTTCGACGTGGTTTAAATTAGTCATCCCCTTTCCCATGACTCAATATTTTACGAGTCGGGTTTTGTCTTTCTTTTTAATTGCTTCTTCTTTGCTCGAGGAGTATTGGAACGTGAGGCGTTGACATAGGAGAGTTTGAGAACGATAATAAATAATATTATTTGAATCCATTCAAAAGCCAGGGAATAAAAGGGGATGTTAAAAGTATGAGGTTTTAAAGTTTTATATTTTTCGGCGTCGTTCATGGACGTATGTATTTGTTTCTCAAATTCCCATGCCCTATGTTGTGACCACAGGGTCGAAGTCTGAAAAGAAAAAGGATGATGCGAAGGTAATATTACGAAGTATTTCATTTCACCCTTACGACGGCTTCCTTTGAACATGGCTCCTTCACTCGCCTATGCCTCGCACAACCTTTTTATGATGTAAAAGTCTGGAAGATATCTGGCGTGAAAACGATCGTTTTACCATTTGATTCTTTCCAAAAAGTTCCCTTAAGAGCAGAGGCTTCTTCTATGAGGCCGAGAGTGTTGCGAATTTGTTTGTGAATGGAGAGAAAAGTTGATTGTCGTCTTCACATTTGTTGAAATGACGAGGATTCACACACTTGTGCAGGTGGCTTGCTCCCTATTGTACTTCACAAATGCATTATTTTGATGTTCATGACAGACATCTAACTCGGTGTCATTTGTCTTTTCCTCTCTCAATGTACTATTTTCATAGGACTCATCCTCTATTATGCAATAAATTATACCATAGGACCAATACTACCACCTTCTCATAGTATGTACACTTAAATACATTCACAACCTTGCACACAATAAAAATAATACACCTATCTTTTCCAGTTCATGTTCGTCATTTAGTAAGGGTTTATGACCGAATTCATAACTTTGTGAAATTTCCTTTACGCGAATTGAAAATCCAGTGGAAAATCCTATACGTGACTGCATGCATGGTGTTTTGGAACTTTTTAGGATTCTGATGGTGATTAAATAAAGTGATTTTAAGTATCATGTAATTGAGATTCAAACCTTAGCAATTGGGCTCATAGTGTTCCCGTTTGAACCATCATCTTCTCTGCATATATTCGAGTAGTTGTTCGCGGAGGATTCTAGCTGTATGTACTCACATAATTCTTCATTTAAGCCGAGTTCTACATTATTCGAATGAGAATGGAAGGGGTTGTGGGAGTGAACGGCGGATGATGATGAGTTTGAGTTTATGGAAATGAGTTATTCCCTCCGAGAGTGGGCTGGGGAGCATACCTGCATTTATTTAGGAACAGAGTAGGGGACTCATGCATCATGCATAGGACTGTTGGAGGAATAAAATAAGGTGCACAGGTAGAAGGACTCATGTTTGTATTACAAAAAACTCTTATTTAGGCAGATGGAACGACGTAAGTATATAGGAGAAACGCTGAGACCAGACGGGGGAGTCTTATGCATACATTCACCCAACATACGTCCATGATATTGTTCCTCGATATGAATGAGAGATTGGAAAGAGCGCAGAGCTTCCACGAAAGTACAAAAAATGGGCAGTGGAAGTATAGGGAGAACTTTCTCTGCAAGGGCTGACAATCTCTCTTTGCGTGAGCTCGGGCTCTCTCGCTCCACAGACTCATGATGGGGTTATGGCTACTGGATCCCTCATTGTACGTGTCGTCAAATGTATGTCCATTAATATGTGGGAGTGGGGGCTTGAAAAGGTGTGTGGTGGCTTTTGTCCTCATGAATGAGCCACCGGAGGCTGGAAGAGCCACAGAAGTGAGGGAGGAAAGGTGAGCGGCGGACTTTTAATACTTTATGATCATCATTACGTGTTATGAGTGGAAGGAAGGGGAAGGGAATATGGAGTTGAGGACAACAAGGCGATCAGGTTGACGACGGAGGAAATGAATGAAGGCTCTCTCACTTGATTGTCTCTTGCCCTCCCAGCCAGCCCTCACATTGTTGAGTACAAGAACCAGGACTCGGAGGGACCTCATCGTCAAATGCATGTCTAGTGGCTCATATTTTGAAATTAGTAAAGAGCCGGAGTGACTCGGGAGAACACGAGTGCTCACTTCAAGTTACAAGGTCCGGGTCCACCCCCGGAAACCGCTTAAATTCTCTTCACTCCTCCAATTACGTATTGGAAGGGTCGTCATGACAAGCCCCGCTGCCACCACCTTCGACGACTCTCCATGATTGATAGGGAAGGAGGGAGAGCTCGAGGGCGAGGAAAAGGTGTGGGCTTCTCCTCCTCTAATAATAACGTAATAAGTAAACAGAAGACCCAACAACCTGAGTGATAAAGAAAAGTGAATCATTCATCTCTCTATTCACGGCGAGGGGAGATTATCTCGTGGATAAGGAGAGAGGAGCGTTACAAATGTTTTAATACTCATTTTCCCCTCCCGAGTAATAGACAACCTGCAATTTTGAGAGATAAGCTCATTCGCCTTCACCGCAATCAGCCCATACAAGACTGCGTAAGTGACAAGGTGTGAGATCGTGATTTTATACACAAGATACAGGATTTAACCACCATGCTACTCATACAAAACTATTTTCACATTTTACTATTCTTTACTTGCCAGGCTGTGTTATCATTATGAGTTTTTGATTTTTTCATAAATGATTTGATTAGCAAAATTTCATTATCTTCATTTTAAATTCCAATTAATTTGTTATATTAAAAAATTCAATAATCGTAAACAAAACTTTCACTTGGGTTTTTTATGTGAGATGAGAGATTTTAATTAATTGAGAAGGCACCATCCTCATTCGACATATTAATATGAATTCATTTTGAACATGTAAAGGCTGATAAGTGATGTTGAGATAAGATATTGTGCGTTATGAGGCTCAACTTTACAAAGCTTTCATCTGAAATCCATTGAGGTTCTGAATAATGTATTCGGAGCTGTTTCACTCATGTGTAGACTCCTATCCCTTCCTTCCAGGGACTGGACTAATAATATTATAATCCATTATTACGAGGCTTTTCCGAGTCTAATGTGGGCATTCGGTAAAAGGTTAGTAATTCAGTGTTGTATAAGGGAGTAGAAAGGTGGTTTTGGCTGTGGGGTCTGGGCATATTCCCAAGTCGTTTTACGTAAGGGCTTTCCCATTAGGAGAGATGTGTGTGGAGGTGGAGTGTGAGGTCGAAATACGGGTGGCGGAGGGAACGAGGGCTCCACTTCCCGTCGTCTCTCCATCGTATCGTAGCTGGTGAGAGGGCCAGGTAGTGAGCTCGGGTTGGAGAGATAAGCAGAAGCCAGGTAGATTTTGACGCATTGTGGAGACGTAAGGAAGGAGAGGAAAAGGGGGGTCATCCAATGAGGGTGGCTCTCGCAGGAAAACAATAAAGTTTTCCCTCAATTTTCCTCTCTCTCAGTCCTCTCGGGGTTTTCTTTCTGCTCGGACTTCGAACCCTGACCTCAAGAGAAGGCGGAGGGATGAGGAGCCGAGGAGATGGATTTCCTCCTATTAGCAGGTGGACTCCCCAGGGGAGCCTCACTCCTTTTGTCACCTTCTCGAGTACGGAGAGTGGGGAAGGTGCCTTGGTAGTCAGTCTCGTTCCGGCTCTCGACTCCTCTCGTCGGCAAGTCAAATTTTAATTATTACTCATTTAAACGTCTAGACTCGTAGGGAATACTTGGCATTACCTCTCATAACTGCTTCATTAAACTACTCATTTTCACTCAACGACCCTTCATCACACAACACCCATTTCCTCCGGTTGGCCGACCCTTAAAAATTTCTCATTCAATTGCCATTCTGTCTAATGTTACACACATGCATATGGGCGTAATATAATAGCCAGATCTTTCATTTTGGGGGAAAAGTATAAATATTGTGTTCTCAATTGTTATAAAAGTTATAATCATTCCCCATGTTGGTATGAAATTCGAGAAGAGACAAATAACATTTTGAATGTGTATATTTTTTATGGGTTTCTCTCCGAGTAAGACTTGAGTCTTGATAAGGTTTCCTTCCCATATTAATCCTACTTCCGAGGGTAGAATTTTTAACTAGTGCGTGAGGAACGCCCTTGCTTATTAAGAATTAGGAAAGAGAGGTTCTGACGGAAAGAAAGGTGTACATTTGTTAAACATGCACAAGCGAGATGTTAGCGCACATCTAATACAATATGAAAAAACATCAACTCTACTCCATTTGCGTAAGTATTAACATGTTTGAGCATCTCAATTTCATTTTAACTTCCATCTTCAACTTTGAAATTTGAATATGGCATTGAATCTCACCTCCACTCTCTTTATCAATGCTTTAGGCTATGCACATGCCCCATCCCATTTATTTAACTATGGACCCCAACGTAAAAAGGATTCCAGCCACGTCGACTTCCCACCACAATTGCCCACTTTGGTTGAAAGGACAAGAGGCATAAGGGATCGTTTAAAGACCCATTTTCACGAAGAGTTACCTAACTACCCGCCTGTACCCACACTGGATTGACAAAGCATCTTATGAGATGATAGATGCATTTGGTCGCTTACATGATTTAACATTATATATTCTGGTACTCTCATATTTATAGTAAATTGTACTCGTCAAGTTATAGAACATTTGGGGGAATTCAGCCACTCATACATAATACTCATCATTTGTGATAGGGATTGTGAGTGATTGACAAGTTCGATGTTTTTCTGTTTATTTCAGCAATTGTAAGATACCGACAGAGAAGCATTTATCTGTATTTACAATGTTCATAATATTAAATGAGTTTGCTGCATATACGGGATAGTGTTTTTCATTATTAATTTTATGATGTAAAGTAATATTTCTATTATGCTTGACATTCTTGGAAAAGCCACTGACTAAGCCAATTCTTTGTCATGTGAAAGCTACCAACATTTGCACATTTTAACTAGATTCGCTTACGCGAAACAAACGTCAATGTCTATTTGGAAAATATTTTGAATGATTTGACTTTTCAATTTTAATATTATAATCACAACAAATGAATTAAACATTTGTAAAAGGTTAATAATCTTTCTCAAACCATTTGACTAGCTTTTACTCTTATTATTCTCATATGAAAAGTTTTTAATTATATAGGTAGTTTCTTTTCTATAAGTAACAAAGTAATAATAATTGATTAATATTTTGTAATGGTCATTATTGTTTGATTTTGCAGTAAGAATGAGCCTATATGGAAAGATTTCTGTATAAATTTAATGAATCATTATTGAAGGGAAAAAAGACTAGGGTCAGATCTCTAGAAGCTCTTATCATAGCCTATTATGTAGATACATCCATTTTTCCTTATTAATAGGGAAGATATGGAGGAGCGTGGGCCGGTAGGACATTATTATTAGTGAGATAGGGAGTCATGTTTATTTGATATATTAGCGGGAGTGGGGTCTGGGCTCTCATGAAAACCATCGGAATTAAAGACGAAGGGGAAGAAGAGGAGTAGCAATGTCGGAATATGGACATTATGAAGGTGGAATGGTTTGTTGTAGGTATCTCTCCATGGAGAATCCGATAAATGATTGATTTACAATCGATGGGCGGTGGGCTCGGGGCGGGTAAAGGCCTCAAGTGGCTCTCTGTCTGTCACATTAGTGGTCTTTTAGCGTGTGTGCGGTGAGTGTCTTCTTCTTGTCTCTTACCGGAGACATGAAAAGACAAAATCAATAATTCTCCCTTCGCTTTTATATTCATCCTGCCTACCTAGTTTAATTCCTCCGCCGGTGAGTGAAGTATCGAGTAAATTTTGACACACACTCGAGCCACACAAGCCATATTCATTATTTCATGCACCTGAGTAATGCCTGGACGGAGAGAAGGGGACGAGTTTTTTAAAGTAGGAAGAGGCTAAGAGAAAGGAATCCAATTATCTTATTGTATTTTCACTTGGCTCCATCATATTCCCTTTATTCGAGGCTAATGAAGCCCTTACAAACACCGAGTGGTGAATTAATAATACTATAAAGCCTATTAATGGAAGGTTCATAAGAGCCCAACGTTGAGCGAGCAATTAAAAGTTTCATGCAAATTTTCTTCATTGGACCTATTAAGAGTTATTAGCGATGATGAGGAAGGGGGAAGGAGGTAATACAAAAGTATACAATTACATGTTGACTTTACTTATTTTTAATATATTTGGCTTCGAGTGAAAGAGCTATGAGAATAGCAGAAAAGTATGAAGAGGAGAGGCATGGTGCGATGCATGTAAGTGAAGAGAAGAATGCCAAGAGTTTCGACTGAACAGGAGGTGGAATAAAAAGAGACCCAATCAATAGAACCCTTTGTTTACAAAAACGTTCTAGTTGTCCTAAATTAGTTCTTCATCCGTCTAACAAAAGACGTGTATGACAAGATGGGGGCGTCTGTGGAATTAATATTTTCGAGAACACGGACGACGATGAGGATGTGGACTAGAATGTTCGCCGAGCTTCGTCTCGAATCTTTTAAACTCGCTCAAGCCTCTTGTCGAGGAGTCCTCATGAATATTCTCCACCAGCTCAAATTTGGGATACAGGGAGATGGTGAGAGTCGGGCCAAGAAGCCCATGACATGACTGTAGTCAGTTATCCTCATTTTCCACACCCTTCGTCTCCTTCGTGGAAGACGAGGGTGAATATAATCTCTAGATTTTACTCAATGGAACTCTGGAGGCTCTTGAGTGAGTTTGTATGCCAGAGGCATCCGAGGTGGGATATGACTCTCCTCATCGCAACTCCTCGAGAGTGGGAGAGTGAAAAGTCTTACCTAGGTATGATTTCCACTTCTACACATCTCTCACTTCCCATCACAAACCTCTGTGTTTACCCTCCATAAAATCTCCATTTTCTTCTGCAATTCTCATATGTCTACTTTTGAGCTGACCCTCCTGCGAACACGGTACCTCCGCCTTAGATCCCTAATCCCCCCTTCAAGCTCCATTTTTTATGTTCTCCATTCCTCAGCCTCAAATGTCTCATCGACATCCTCTCACATATACTCCTTAATTAAAGGAGCCAACAAGCCAAGAAAACACTATGATAATAAGTCTATCTTCCTTTGAATCATTCCACATTCTCTTTGGGACACCAATTAACACACGAGATACACTCAAAACTAGTTCACCAATGCTCTTCATTAAACGCCACATAAAATCTTCTTTATTACATGAAGAGTTCATGAAGCCTTTGATCTTGGGATAATTTTTTAATTGGATGTTATAGGCTATTTTAAAAACAATTGAAACATGAGTTGGATAGGGAAAAATTCAAGGGGTCCTTTAGGGAGGAATGGAAATTTCAATCTTCTTAATAGCAGCAATTTAATTAATAGGTGCAACGGAATAATGGTGAAATCGGTCGGGGAAAGGGAAAGTTGGTCATACACGGGCCGTTTTATTGAGCATAAGTGGATTGGTGTTCGGAGCATTCTTCTTATTGATTAGCGCATTGGTTGAGAGGCATGAAAAATTGAGAAAAGGGATTATATGAGTTTGGATCCAATTGAGGTATCTATGCTTTTACTCCGACTCTTTGAATATATGAATTCGTGCATTTGAGTCTCCCCCACCCTGGTGCTTTTCCTTGTCGTGGTCGAGGGAAAGGAATGAGCTGGGTTTTGAAACAAGAAAGTGAGATCCCTACTTTCGGAATTTTCTCAAGGCTTCGTACATAAATGTTATCTTGCTCTTTCGTCGAAGGCAATAAAGAAATCTGTGAGTAGGAACTATGGCATGCTCTAGGCTCGATTTGTATAGATAAAATAAATTATAAAATGGCAAGGAAAAACTTGGGCAATGGTTCCTACGAATCCACACGAGGGTTGGGGTACGAGAAGTTTGAGATTTCATAGTGTTATTATTGGATTGTGCGGTGGTAATATATTTCTTAGAGCCAAAGGTACGGGCTCAGCACCAATGTGTTCATATTCTGAGCCCGGCCAGCATTAGGATGCTCAAAGATGCTTGAACTCAGATTGAGTGCTCGGAGTCGAGTTGAAGTAAAGGGGTCAGAGGCAGTCATCAAATTTCTCTTCTTGCGTCTCAGGTTTTATTTTCGAGTTTCAGCTTTCTCACGCTCGGAATATAATGCCATTCAACTATTCGGATACATTTATTAATATTCAATTTTCAAACGTTCACTTCATTTATTCTGTGTGAGAACACAATTGAAATTAAAGTTATCAATTACTAATATTATAATAGGTGGTCAATAAGTTTACGTCGTTTTTACACAGAATTTTATATTGAAAACCGGACGTAAACTTATTGACCACTTATTATAATATTAAATTATCATTTGGCCCTTGACTTTCTCATGAACAATTATTACTAAATATATAGAAGTTAAGCCAGGGAATGATTTTTTTTTGATAAATTGAGATAAGAAAATTTCCTCGCATGCCACTTGATACGCATAAATAAAATTTATTATAAAGTTGAATAGATAAAATTGATAATAAATGTTTATGATCGATAATTGAATTTGCAATGAAACTTAATCTAGTACATCCACTTGTACGCATTGAAACGCTCATGCTAATTTTGATGAGAAAGGGAACATGACACTTGTGTATTTGCCCAATCAGCCTTTTTCATTTGGTGTCAAAAAGGTTGAGCAATTTGGCAAAAAGAGACTTTGCGGAATGGTTTTTGAGTAGTTTTTAATGACTCTATTTTTACAGTGTGCAATTTTTATGGCTTTTACTTTATTTTCATATTGATTGCCGACGGATTCTGGTTTCAAGAAAAACAAACATAATGGGTAATTTAGTGCCCAAAATAAAAAAGTTTTATTATTTTACTTGACGCTTGGCTTGAGAGGACGGAGTTGAGCGAGTTCTCAAGAAATATAATTATTCTTATAAATTTCATTCTTCTAATCTATTAATAATATTTATTCATTTATCTCATTTATAGGAACATGAAGCTGCAATCGAAGGTGAAAAGTCAGCCATTATCAGCCAAGAAGCTCAGGTTTCCATCACAAGACATGTTGGGATCGAAGCCATCGCCTCTACCTTGGACGCACAGACAGCCACGGATGACTCAGACTTTGAGCTTCAAGAGTCATATTCAAAGGTATGCTCAAGTTGTATATTTGGCTATTTGGTATATTACTTGAATACCTTCAATAAATTAAATATTTATTTGCGTATAAATGAAAATAAAATAGATGAAATTGGATCATTTCCTAATCTGAACAAGTTGATTAATATATTGTTGTGGAATTTAGGAGCTTGAGGAACGGTGCAATTCCTACCAAAACGATCTTTATGTTCTCCGAGGCGAGCTGATGGCGCTTCAATTAGAATATGATCACCATGTGGAGTCTACAGAGAAATTGAACGAAGAAATTCTTGACCGCATGCATTCCGATTTTATCATCGACGGCCAGCCTTCTCTTCGGATTCATAAGAAGCAATCGGACGAGTCGGGAAAGGTCCTTCGCTCGGCCTTTGGCCAATTGTCCAATTTGTGGAGAGACCTCGTTGAGAAAAAAGGAACCCTCGAGAGAACAGTGGCGAAACTAAGCGCCGGAAACCGGCAGGAATTGGACAATGAGGTGGACTTGAGCCCTGAGTCAACACCGACTAAGGCTATTCATCCACCACAACATCAGCAGCAGCAACAACAACTCACGGACTTCTTGCCTGCCAAAATTGACTCGTTTGGTTTAGAAACCATTTTAGAAGAAGAAAGGAGCGAGGAAGAAAGCTTCACTGACTCCTTTCAACACGGCGAACAAGCAGCTCGAATATCCATTCATAAGTCAACTGTCGAGACTCTTCCTCCAATTAACTCTGTTACGAGCTGGACGCAGACCAATGATGATATAAATGAGGACGAAGAGCAGAAGCTACCCCGCAATTATCTTGACAATCTCCTCGAACAGGAGAAAGAATGGATGGCAAAGGTGGGGCGCTTTCATTTTTTATTAAGCCAGGAAGAGGCTATCAATGATAATTATTAACATTGTACTTATCATATTACTTTTACATTTACTCATACATACTATACATTGCCTTCTTAACATGAGTCATACTAAACATGTTTTTATTGTTTGAAATTGAGCTGTTTTTTAAACGCTTTTGTTTTGCCTAGGTGAGTGAGAGAGATGGGAAGATCCAAAAATTGGAATCGGATCTTGGTCGGTTAAAGACTCACCTTGTTGAGTTGGAAGAACAATACACGAGCGAGGTGGTGGTGAGCGAAGAGAAAGAACAAGGACTCAAGTTCCAAATGGCGGAACTACAAAAGGAAATAGCTCAGACAGTACAACAAAAGTAAGCCTTCTTATTGATTTTACTCATTCGTGATGTGCTCTTTATCCCTTTAGTTCATAGTTCTGGATGATGAGTTGATGCTCATATGCTTAGACATCGGCCATAGGTAGGAAGATTTCTCCTTACGTGCCCTGGAATTTATGAATTTCTTGACATGAAGGCCAGGTGGATCCTTCTATGTATACGATTATTTTCTAACAACATTAAAGCCAAACATCTTGTAAAGCTTGATTGTTTATGGGGGTTGAACAAATTTTATGCAAGGTATTGCGCTCATCGCATGCTTGGCCTCCGAAGACTGCTGTGCCTTATATAACATTGTTCCCTGCTGATTCGTTCACTTTTACTTATTCTAAAAGAAGAAGGGCGGTCGGCTGAATGCCTACTCAATTCGTGTAAAACCCCTTAACATGACCATCCATATTGATTGATTCCTGGAGGGATAGCTCGGCGGCCCAAGCCTTGTGAATAGATAATTTAAACTAGAAATCCAGCGTTGTCAATTCCCCGAACCCCTCTATTTACCTTTCCCCTCTCGACGGACTCGGATATGTAAAGTGGACTCTCGTGGAGAAGTTCATCATTGTGTTTTTAAAGTATAATTGATTTTTATATGTGATGATTTATTTAGTGAGCAGAACGGGAGCATTCGCGAAGAGGTCATTAGACTCAACGGGGAGAAGGAGCTTTTAAAAGCCGAGAACATCTCATTGGAAGACCAAATTACCAAGATGAACACTCAGCTCCAGAATTTACACTTTGTATTAGAGACATTTCAAAAAGGTAATGTGGCAAAAAAGAATGTATTCGATCCCATTCTATGATAAACAGGATGATGTCATCCATCTATCATTCATCAAATCATAAACATCCATCTGTCATATTGTATTGATTTTTTCTGAGCATTTGAAGTTATTAGAACTCACGCTTTTTAAATTGAATTCGTACAGGAACACGTCAAAGTCAATGCATGTTCTTGTTAGGGATTATTGGGAGGAAAAGGGATGTTTAAATGCTGAGGACTTGACTAGTTGGGCACTTGAACTGTAATGGACTTAGCGTAATTTGATTGATTTTGTAAGTGTATAAGAAAGGAAACGTTACTGGTTACAGAGAAAGCAACGGAGATTAAAGGACTTGAGAAGTCGTTCCGAGCTGAGAAAGCAGAGCTTGAAGGAGAGAGGGATCGGATTGGGAAAGATTTGGTCTTGGAGTCGTCTCTGCTTGCAAAGGCCCGGGCAGGCCTCGATGCCGCTCAAGAGCTGAGCACTCAAATTGAAGAGAAAAGCCGCATTATCGGAGACCTGAAAGTACAAGGTATTACGCTTTTCTTTCACACTTTCACCTGCATGAGCCGGAGAGTCTCTTGAGAACAAGATGTGTTGTGCGGTGCCTGCCCAGTCATTATTGACTTGATTGGCTGGGATTCCTTTGAACCATATTGCATTACGTCCCCGGAGTCTCAAGAGGCAGAAGATCCTTGTCTTTTTGTCCTCAATGTTCGCTTTGCATGTGATCGAGTGTCAAATATCAGTTGGTAATTTGGGTTGAAAAGGCACGAGTCCCAAGTTACCAGCTGATACTGGCCAGACGATCCACAAAAGCATCGAGCCTCTCCTGAATGATTTAATTTCAAAACTTCATCAACACCTTTCGTCGGAGTCAACTCTCATTTGGGTTTTTATTTGCTTTGTGATTATTACTTTAATAGTAGATGAATGCCAATTTTTGTTTTCGTTCCAGTTGCCTTCATGTACAGATCTTTTTTTAGTTATTAAATTTTAATTAGGAGTTTTTAGTATTACGAGTCTTTAATTGTTTAATTCCGACGATATGATTCGATTATCTCGTTAAGGATGATTAGAGCTAGATAAGCACCGAACCGTATAATTATGGCCACTCAAGTTCCTTCGATGTTTATACAACTTGCACTTAACCTAGCAATAAGCTGCTCACAAAGAGCTTTACATTCACTTTGTTGCCTTAAATTATGTTTTGAGAGTCGGAGGTTTAAATAGTATTGTTTAATTGGGTTTAATTTAATACTCCTTTACCTTTGCCTTTATTACTTTTGGTTTGTACACTCGAGAGTCGAAGGCATCATGTATGGAGGACATAGGAGTGGGAGACAACGCACGTTAGCGTTATCTTTTTGTTTAGTGCAATCAGAATGGGCACGGACGAGCCATTATATTTTTTTCGCTATGGAGTAATGTCAACTTATTTGAATTATTAAAGAAGAGATTTCCCCCACAATCATGATATCGAGTTATAGGGGAATAAATGGGTCCGGTTGGGTACAAACACTCCGAGAGCCCAAAGTGATGTGTGTGTGTGTGGTTGGGGAGTTTCGTGGTTGGGGGAATATTTCCCTTATCAAGCACGGGAGCTCATAAGAGCCCTTAATAATAACTCTCCTAGCTATCAAAAAGAAGAAGACAGTTTGCGGTTGCATAAGTTATGAGAGAAGTCTTGAGATGGAATGTTTTAGCTTTGCATATTTGAGATGACCATTTCATTTCATTTCTCGACCCGAATAATTCATGAAGGCATTGGGAATTGAGATAGATGAGTACCTGGTCCTGGGTATATCAACACCGCACCACCATTCGTATCCAATTCGACGTTCTCCTCGAGTGGTTGGACAGGGCTCGTGTATTTATTCATGAGTCGCTCCTGCTCTGGTAGTTGGGCTTTTTACTAACGATAAACTTCGCCGTCATCCCCCCTTTTACTCTCAGAGGTGAAGTGACGAAGGTGGTCGTGAGGGAGAAATCATCAAGGGAAAGGTGAGGGAGTTCGTCGAAATAATCCAACTAACCATTTAATACCAACGACTGGCCTTCCTGACAAGCTGATGACTAAAAACTCTAGAACCCACACTAATCATTATTAGTTGCTTGGACTAATCTCATTTGGTAACTCAGAGACGGTCGTTTGATCCTTCACTCGACCCCCTTGTGGGGAAGAGTGCGGGGAAGAGCTCTCGGGTTGCTCAGTGAGATTTGGCCCACGGCTAATGCAATTCTTCTCTTGGGGCTCCTTCTATCATCCGCTTCTCCTTCATGTAGAGAAAATTCTTCGACTAATAAATCTCCGCAACATAATTTCTTTCTTCAGCTCTATAGACTCAAGTTGAACAGTATTTTACTTTTTAATGTGAGTAGAATGACCATATTTTAATTAATATAATACAATTAATTGTGTATGTAGATTTTTATATTTATATTATACCTGACTTATTTTATTATTTCCTTCCTTTAATAATGATAAATGTATTTTAATAATTGTGATTTTCTTTCTTTCATTTAATCTGTTCATTCAATCTTTTTTTTTACTAAATGAATGCATGATCGATAAAAGTGTTTCTTCATATTATAAGAGATTGCGTGCATGCAAGAATCTGTGAAATTTTACGTGATGATAAGTGATCTCCTTTTTACGGCTTTCCCCATTTGGCTAACGAACAAATAGCATTGGATACGAAGGTGTGAAAAGTTCTTAGACTTTTGTTCTCTTATTTATGATATTCTTTGAAACGATGTAAATTGAAAGTCTTGAATAGCCTCCAACTATTTGTTTAAATATTTGTTTTACTTTAGCTGACATAAATAATTATGAAGGTGATTTCTTGAAACTTTTCTTTTCATTCCTTTGTATGAATTATTGCTTCATGGTGAGGTCTATAGAGGAAATTAAGCGTCACTTTCTATTTCTCCGAGCGAACTCTCGAGAAACTTGAGTTATAAAAACGAGGAATGCTAACTAACCTAATACACCATAGGACTCTGAGCAAAAGAGAAAATTGCATTTATCGAATTAAAATTGAAATATTTATTACAAATGATTTAAAGCAGTTTGGGCTGACTTAATCGCGAGTCTGCTATGGTTAATGGCATGCATCAACGCTAATCTCTCTTAATATTACCCAATACATCATCATTTTTCTATATCTCACTACAGTCATTATGATTCATTTAAATATTTAACTAATTGTCGTTATACTCATAAGGACTTTTATGTTTGTATTTGCTCAGGGAATGAATTGTAAGAAATTCTTAGATGACTGTGGTATAACGTTTATCACTCTATTATGAGATAAGACCCATAAAACATTAATTAAACTTTCTCAGGCTCAATTCTGAAAAAATCATCACCTTTCATGGATACAATACAATATTAATAACCATAAAACAGTTTTGTGGAATATCGTGTATTTTTTAAATGGGAATAAATAAGCCAAATTCTTAATTGTGGTTAAGGCAGACCTACATTCTATTTAATATAGTGAAATTATTTGAATGTATATTTTCATTGTAATAATTAAAGTTGGTAATATATTATTTACTTTAGTCGAATGAAATGTATCTTGCCTAAATTCTTAAGAACTACCTAATATACGTGAATGTGAATATTATTGTTATGATTAATTTATAAGTATAATCAGTTTTGTGGATGGATTTTGTTTGTATTTACTTACCTTGTAAATATTCTAAGCCCTTGCTATTATCTTAATGAATTTGCAAGTCTCCGACCGGAAATGAAGTATTTGGAGTGGAATGGTTAATCCGAAATATTGGATTTGATGTTTGGCCCTTGGCTGTGGCATGGCTCTCCTCGTCGCAATAATCCTTCGGTTTGGGTTATGAGTATTATGTCAGGTACTGGTTTGATCTTAGAGACCAGTGTCTGTCTAATACTTGTATCCCGGCTGGAACTTAAGCATGACGGCCCCTCAAACGCTTCGCTCGACGTCCCACCAACATTTCTAATCAGACAAGACGCCGTCATTGAATTGAATCCCTGAAATTCTCGAATGAGCAACTCCTTTCTAATTATCTCCGAGAATGAAATCCTCCAGACAAATCCCAACTACGAGTAGAATAGTCCTCGACGTGAGAATAGGCAGAAATTAAAGACTCAATTTTTATTTCGAATGCTCCTCTTATTAAATCTACGCATTCCTTCCATAAGTTGGCATTTGATGCATTTTTACTCTTTTTTCTTTTAGTCGCTGAGAGGGAAGCCGAGGTTGGGAAGCTCAAGTCCCAAATGGAGGAAGTTGCAAAAAATCTTGATGGGAAAATAGATCGGTATATTAAGATTCCAAATACATAAATCTTTATATTTATTTAACCAGTATTAAAATTAAATGCTCGACATATAAAATCTCGATGATTAAAATCTCGAAAAGTGAAAACCTCTACCGAAAAAAAGCTCGATATAAAGTATATGGTATAAAGGAATATAAAGTTCTCAACAAGGGAAACTTCCACTTACTCTATTGACATAAAATCTCTAACCAACACCGTTGAAAGTTAAGGAATGACTAAAGGTATGAATGTTTGTAATATTTTGGTGTATATATTAATAAAAATAAATGGATAAATATATAATTTTAATGCAAAGTAATAATAAGAAGGATCAATTCTAAAAAAACAACATGCAATTACCTATTTGTTATATACGTTATATATACTTCAATAGTCCCATAAAGACAATTTTTAAGAACTTTATATTTGTCTTAATAATGAATGAAAGAATAAAGTAATTTGTAAGGTAAGTGATAAGTAAATATGATAAGAACCTTAACCTTAATTTTACAATATTCTTTATTTAGAGCTTGTTTGTAGTCGAGCTTTTTCTGTTAGAGAAAAGTGTATATAGAGCATTTTACATATAGAGCTTTATATTTATCGAGCATTTTATACATCGAGACTTTAATTTCATGATATTATAGGTAGAGATTAGTGTATTAGAGATTTTATTTTTTGAGATTTTCATATAGTCCCGAGTAAATCAATCTTGTAAACACGAGTTTAATATTGAATTGAATTTTAGGTATTTGATAAAGAATTTGATTGTTGGATATTTCTCAACTCCGGGAGACAAGAGGAAGGAGGTTCTTCGAGTAATCGCGACCGTCCTCGATTTCAATAGAGAAGATCGACAAAAGACGGGACTTGAATCCTCAAGTTCTCTCTGGCCCTTTGGCAAAGCGAGTTCTCTAGGAGAGAAACAAGTAAAAGCTTTCCCCTATTTAAAGAACATGAGAGACATCCTCTCGTTCATTCCATTAATTAACAATGCCCTTTTCTCTCTTCTAGTCACTATCCGAGGCGTTCATTCGATTCTTGGAAAGTGAGTCCCAGCCAATACTCCAAATGAAAATGGGTTCGGAGGAAATCGGCCGAAGGAGTTCGAGGGTTAGTTGAATGAAAAACAAATTTCCACTTCCCTCCTTTATATTACACCCATTCCTTTTATCTCCCCTTCATTAATTCATTATCAATGAATTGAATTCAGTTTTATTCGGATTTTAGTCGAGTAGCAGCTCTTCAATGGCACATGAGTCCTCAGCATCAGGAGTCCCGACCGAACCGCCTCATCCAGTTTCCGAAATGTCCATGGCCCTTCCTATTCTCAATCAAGCTGACAAGAGCAATTCGATATTAAAAGATGTCCTCAATCCAAAACTTTAAAATGCTTAAATTATCATTATTATTTTTAAAATCTATTTTATTTTCAATAACTTGTAATGATAATGAAAATACATATTATATTTTACCAAAATTGACAAAATTGTGCAATGAAAGATTTTCCACACTTGTATTGTGAATTATCTTTTTCCAGTTCACTTCTAATCAATAAACCCAAAGTTTTAAGGTTGATCATAGCCATTCTACTCTAATTTTACATGGTTGATATTTTAATTAAAAATAGTATTACTTGGTAAATTACTGATGTATAATTGAATAAGCAATATTTATTGAATTTAATCACCTAAAATATTTTAATATATACAAATATATGATATTATTTTATCTTGTAACTCTCAAAATTCTTATATGAATACAAAATATCTATTTGACCAATACGATTGCTCATTTATTTCGTCACGTTATGTCAATGGCTTTTATGAAATATTCTCATTTAAAAAAATAATGACGAATGATGATACAAAATTTATTTATTTATACTCTCATTTCGGTTTTCATTTGGTTGGACATAATGTTTTGATGGTTGCATTATCCACCTTAACAAATAACTAATGTACAGTTTCTTTAAAGTTACTTGCAATAAATTATAAACATGATTGAAATTTAGATTTTAGAAACTTTAGATTTACTTGATTACCAACATGTACTTTCACTTTTCCATATGTACATAGGTATTATTACTGAGAAATTTGATATTAAATTATCTGTACATCTAAAATGTATTAAATGGATCAGATTTAGCTTTTATTAATTAGTAGTAATAGATTATATTTATAATAATCACCTAAAGGTATAATTTAAAGCGTCAATTTTCTGCTTTCAATAATACAATTAATTATTAATATTTATATATAATTATCACAACAATAATTATTATTATATAGCCTAATTTTACTATAAAAGAGATTCATAATTCTAAATGATATTGGAAATAGGTTTCTTACATAAAAGTTATAAATGGGAAAGCCTCATTGTTTCAAAGGGTTAATCTCATTGCAATATTTCAATTTAAATAAGAATAATAGAATGTGATGAGAAATTAACGTTGAAATCGAACTAAACAAACATTTAGTGCAGTGCATTGTGGATATACTTATTCAAGTTAATCATTAACAATATTGCTCGTTTTATGAAAATTCTAAAATAATAAACAATTTTTGCATTTAATTAAGTTTAGTATATAATCTATATGTATTTATTTAGTAATAATCCTCACAACACTACATATCGTTTGCTTTTATATTTAAAATATTTAACGAAATCAGCTTTGAATCAAAGTATTGATTGAGGGAACATTAAAATTTTACATCCTTGGGA